>RJWM01005937.1:0-87962 GCA_004363535.1 Dasyprocta punctata | reverse complement strand
GTCTTTTTTGAGACAGGGTCTCATGCTATACAGTTCTGGTTGGCCTTGAACTCACTCTGTAGCCCATGCTGACCTCGAACTGCCAGCGATCCTCCTGCCTCAGTCTCCCAAGTGCTGGGATGACAGGTGTTCGCCACCTCTCCCGGCCTGGCAGATCTCTATCTTTTTTTTTTTTTTTTTTGCGGTACTGGGGATTGAACTCACAACCTCGCGCCTGCCAGGGCAGGCGCTTAAGCCACTGAGCCAAACTCCCAGCCCTGGTTTTTTTGAGGCAGGGTCGCGCTGTGTAGCTCAGCTGGCCTTGTGCTCCCGTTGTAGCCCAGGCCGGCCTCGAACTCACAACACTCCTCCTACCTCAGCCTCCCAAGTGCTGCGATTAAAGGCGTGCGCCACCACACCCGGCTTTAGATCTCTATCTTATAAGCACCAAATCCGATTTTTTTCACTGGGTTAGGGAGGCCTTTCTGCTCTGTGCATGGACAGCATTCAATGCCCAGGCTTCCACTTCAGTGCTTGCTAACTCTTGATTTGTGCATGAAGACAAAAATAAAAAGTGGGATTCATTTTTTTTTCTGGTACTGGGGATCAAACTCATGACCTTGCACTTGCCAGGCAGGCGCTTACACCACTGAGCTAAATCCCCAGCCCTTAGAAAGTAGGATTCATAAAAGCCCTAAGTTCTGATTTTAGGATTGGCATCTTCCTCCTCTCATCTACAAAAATCAAAATGATCAATTTAATACAGTCCTCAAGTCAAAGATAAAAAAGCAAAGGGTTGCAAGGATCCTGCATAACAAGCTAGAAATAACACTTCGGTATCATCTTCATACTAGCTTTTCCCTGTATACGTCCCTTCATTTTTAAATGTAAACTAAAGAGTCTGATGCTTTAAGAGTCAGTAATGACAAGTAGGCTTAAATATTGAAATGCAATGTGAGTAGTAAGGATATACCATTTACACAGCGCGTGTTCAGTTTACACTCTTCTGAAGTGAAACGACAAACACCTTTCCCCTGCACCTGCCTTGCGACAGTGCTGCCTACGGCTCCCTCCCTGTGGACCTTCACGGCCTCGCGCGGCTTCTTGCCTCCAGCTCCAGGCTGCTTACCTTGCACTGTGGACACTTCTGGGCGTTCCGCTGCCCGTGCTCAATCTCGCTGGCCCAGTGACGCAGCAGTTTGTCTCCTTTTTTGTACTCTTTGCAATTGACACCTTCGTGCCAAGGAGAGTGGCACTTAAAACACCAGACGAACTGGCAAGCGGGGCACTGGACCTGTGTGAGAGAGAATAATATTCAGGATCACAGAGATGCTGAAGGCATCTGCCACACCCAGCACGATGCTGCCTGGGAAGTGGGCTTTTCAGTGGCCCTAGCGTGCTTTATGTTTGCCCTCAAACTTATGCAGGGAAGTAGGTATGAGGAAGACACTAAGGCTCAGGGAGTAGACAGTGTAAGTACCTGCGGGGAAGGAGTTTAAACGTATCTGCTGCGCTCCAAGGCTGTTGCACTGTGCACTGTGCTGAAACATTTGCTCATGCTCACCATTATTTCTTCACTGACAACTGACAAAGTGTGGCAGCTGTGAAGCCCGGGGTTTGGTGGTGGTGTTTAATCAAGTTCCCGCTGGCTTGAACCACTGGGGGGACACGCATGACTATCCCACCGGGCAGCTTGTGCCACCTGATGAGGACTGTCCTGTGCCGCCCAATGGGACAGTCAGGCATGGACCAGCAGTGGTGCAAGAGCCACCTAGAAGTGAGACACAGGAGTCGCAGTGTCCCCATCACGGACACACTGAACCCCAGTCAGTCAGAGGTCTGCATGGTTCCCAAGCTAAGGCGGATTAGCAAAATTCCTTCCAAAATTTGACTCACATAATGAATTAGGTGAGTTCTGAGGAAAACTAACATCTAATGGATAATCCTTGGCTGGGATGACTTCACCATTTCCAAGATTACCAGATTTTGCCTACGAACCATTTTGTCACAATGACATTTTAGCGAGCATCGTGATCAATGTGCAAACTCTTCTACAAGAGGCAATGCTCCAAACGTTGCCAGAATAAAGTTCTCAGAATTTTAAAATCTTGACTAACTTGCTCCAGAATCCACGACAGCTAAAAGCATTATCCTTATACTTTGGAATTTTGAACGGCATTAGTTTTATAGGAACTTCACTATCAGGAGACTCACACTGCATGTTGTGCCAGTCCACTTGCCCTAAGCAACTAGTGTTTTCTCCTGACAATGCATTATGCCAAGGAAAGAAACAATGCACAAAACAAAAAAGTCACAAGGAAAGAGAATCCCAAGTAAATATTTCCTCCTAAATTCTATATATTCTTCCATATGTCATCATTTTAAATCACAAATCATTGCTTATTATACTCAAGGTATTAGACAACACCCACGCATAAATGAAGAACTCTGGAGACAGGAGCTAACAGTTTGCCAAGAGACATTTGTTTTATTATAACTTCAGGCCAAACAGGTATTCAGTAATCTATTCAATACTGAACACATTTATCAATTCATTTTCTCATTCATCAAATATTTATGGAGTGCCTCCCCAGGCAGGTACTGACTATACTGACTTCAGACAGACACACAAAGAATGAGAACAGCTGGACCTTAAGGATCTCAAGGACACATACAGATCCTAAGAGCAATACAATCAAGCACCGCTAGGCAGAAGCCTGGACCGGTCAGTTTCAGGAGAAAGATGCTTCAGAAAGGCTGGGAGGTGAGGAAGGCTCCAGAGAACACATGACCTGGACAGTGAGTTGGTGTTGGTGGGAGAACGAAGGGGAAGAACCAGGCAGTGTGTCCGGCCCAAGTTATCACCGAGGTCTGAGGGCAGATGCAGAACAGGCAGCTGTTCCAGGGCAACCTGAATAGACACATCACTTCCGCCAGCTCAGGTCTGAACCTTGCTCAAGCCCATACTAGATAGGGTCTGCCAAGTTCCCAGAACCTCGACCTTCCCATAAAAATACATTGTTGTCCGGGAACTACTGAGGAACATGCGAAAAAGACAGCTGTCAGACGAGGGAGCCGCAGGGAGATCTTAGCGTAGTAAAGGTTCTTCCTGAACTGAGGAAGCTCTGCCGGCCTGGGAGAAGATGGGAAGGAGGAGAGTGGTATCACAGCGTTGCAGCAGTGAGGGTCTCCACAAGGTAGATGCCTCCTGACTTCTTGCCGCTGGTCTTACTCCTCGAGGTACTGTCCACCGGGGATGTCCCCCTGGACGACAGTGCAGTCACACACGGCCCAGATGTGGCCAGGTGACCTCCACTTTACTCTCTGATAGCACAGCTGAAACCAAGCTAGGAAAAGAAAGGAAAACTTTCCTAAGGGTGAGGGACCATGAGCAGACAAAAGCAGAGTGACAAGGAACAGGCTGAGCTCTACCAAGACGTAATCTTCACAAATCCCCTTTCAGACCGGATGTCCCTCAGTATTGGCTTTGCACTCTGAACACATTCTGGGTGGCACAATCCCTCTGCCTTGATGCTAGCTTTCATGTGTAGAGGTCTGCTTCCATGGAGGGCATCAGAGTTTGGGGACAGGGTCATCTGAAAAGAGCCCCCCATCTCTCTACCCTAGCTACCACTCTTCATACTCGTCCACCTGGAAACATCTTCAAGCACTGACCCATGCTCCCTCAGCGAGGTCCGGAAAAGTCCTTGGTGAAATTCATTTCTTGTCTGAAGTTGTATCACTGACGAATGCACAGGGAACTGGGGAATTCGGCCTTGATTTGTGTAGCCTGAACTCTTGGTCAGTCAGGTGTGGCATCAAGCCCTTTCCAATGAGTCTGTTCCAAACACAACACAACAGGGCTACATCTCATAAGAGATGCACACACGGGGGAGGGGGAAGGATGTTCATTCTCATGGTGTGCAAGAAAGTATGTGGCCATTCTCTGTGATGAATAAGTGAAGAGCTAGAGAGAGAGAAAGAGAGAGAGAGACAGAAAGAAGGGAGAGGAGAGAGAGGGGGAGGGAAGAGGGGAGGAGGGAAAGAGAGAAAGAGGGACCTTGACTTGAACTTAACAATGGATTTTCTCAAGTTAGAGTGTTCTGGAGCAGGAAGGGAACAAGTGTCCAGCTAAGGATTTGCTCAGTGGCAGCCTCACAGTGAGAGGCCCGGAGGGACACACTAGCAAGGCTCGCTGTGCAGACAGCTCCTTCAGGTTCACTTACAGATCTAAGAGGGTGAATCAGGAGCAGGAGCACAAAGCCTGGGAGGTGAGAGATGCACCATGCCAGTTCCTCTTGGCTTTACCTTCTGAGCATTTTATAACGAGCACCAACCAGCTTTGGCTACTTTAGCACCTCCTCCCTAGCTGGTCATCAGACAGAAATGACTGTTCACTCAGTTTCTCCTGCTAAAGACCAACAGCTAAATGTGACTGTGGAAAAACAAGCCAGAACAAAACAGTCTCAATACCACTGTAGGTCAAAATATGGTAGCTGTAGGTCTTGATTACCATCATCATTTAGTAGAGATTTTTTAGGGTCTGGTGCAGGCTAAAACATCAGATGACTTCCACTATTGAGAACACTGTGAAAAGCTGAAGTCCAAGCAAAAACTCTAAATCATTACAGCTACTTTATGCATCAAACAAGTAAAGAACAACAAATGTTAGCCAATCATCTCATTAGCAACTGAAGGGAGAAATGCACTCAAATAAAATTTAGCAGGCTTGCATCATAGCTGTGCATTATAAATGCTTTCAAGGTAACATCTGTAACACACCCTCTGCTAAACTGACTTCTTTAAAGCAGGCTAGACAACTTCACTTCCACCTCCCTCAAACATCTATACTAGCAACCACCATTATGAAACTACACTTATTTTCTATTGTCTCCAGACAGGATGATACATGAATCCCAGGAGAAACCAGTGTGTCCAAAGCTACAGTAACCTTACGGGCTGAGTCACACACTGATTCTCAAATTGTAAACACTGTCAACTTAAAGCAATGTGGTCAGAAGACCAAAGAAGCATACTGACCACACCCTCCTGGAAGCTGCAAGCATTTCTGCATATGGAAAGAAAGTCTCAAATCATTTCTTCTAAAGGAAGGGTAAACATACTTTACAGCATACAGATTAGAAGCAGCATACTGACTCAGTGGTTTTCTGAAAGCCCTCACAAAAATTCTTGTGCAACATAAGGAAATAATTTATTTAAGCGGATTTATAAAATGTGATTTTTTTTTTTTTTTTTTTACCTAGAGTGCTTAGGAAAAATGCTCAACCTATACAAGATAAGAATACAGTTTCTCCAGTACATTTTATTGACTTTTCTCCTTCTACCTTGTGATGTCACACATTATCACAGTTCCGCTCAATACTTGTGAAAAGGACCAGATGCCACGCTGCACACCTGTAATCCCAGCAATCAAAAGGCTGAGGCGGGAGGACTGTTGTGAGTTCAAGACCCATGTGAACTTCAGAGCAAGACCCCATCTCAAAATAACAAAACAAAACCACAAAAAAACTTATGCAAAGAACTGAGATTGCTAAGTTTGCCTTAAGGAAACCATAAAGAAAAACCATGCCTTTAACACACTCCCTGCGTTGTTACACAGAACTTTCAATTCTTTCTCCAAATCAGCATGGAAGCTATCATTCCTTAGTCCACACCTGGAATGAGAATGAAATCTAGAGTTGCACCTACTTCAGTAAATTAATTTCTTTCTTTCTCTTTCTTTCTTTCTTTTTCTTTTTTTTTCTTTTTTTTCTTTTTGTTTGGTACTGGGGATTGAACTCAGGACCTCGCGCTTGCCAGGCAGGTGCTTGTGCTGCTGAACTAAATCCACAGCCCTTCAGTAAATTTCTATGAGTTAAATGTCTACTTTAATCCTTTTGTCACCCTCTCTTCTTTTCTATGAAGTACAGGACAGCGATCACCTCTCTTACCTCCCAAAGCAGTTCCTTTTCACTGTGATGGGGTCAGGAACAGCTCCCCGCTCTGCCACCTACCAATACGGATGACGCCAGGTACTGGGTACTCCACCCTGAGCCCCGTTTCCTGGGCAGCTCTTCCCTGATCCCTGCAGGATCTGCCAGCCAAACGTCATCGACTTATTTCAAAGTTAGGTCGTTTTCCACTCCCTGACCCTGCTGCTGCTCCTCCCGATGAAACAGTTTCACCTTTCCTCCCACTATCCTGTTTTCACCTCGTATTTTTTTTTTAACTTGTTGTCTTCCTTACTATTACATGTTTAAAGAAGGTAGTGACTGCTTTTCTCATGGGCAGTTGGTACAGGTGATTTTTTTTTTTACCACTACCCCTTTCCCTCCCTTCCTTCCAATGCTTGGTCTCCTTCCCATTTGCAAAAGATCCATTTTCATTTTTTCTTCAATTCTTTTTTTCATCCTGTTCCTTCCTGTTTTCCTCTTCTTCCATCGCGTGTTCCCCCATCCATTTACTCTTTATTTATATACATATTTTTGAGTTTCTCATGTAGGAGAAAAATGTGGTATTTAAGCTTATCTGACTTATTTCACTAAGTAGTATGGTCTCAAAGTGCATCTATGAATGCCTCAAGTTTATCTTTACAGCAGAGCAGTCCTCTGCGGTGTGTATATACCACACTTGCTTTACCCACTCACCTGTTGATGGGCATACAGGCTGCTTCCAAGGATGAGTTATTCTGAACTGTGCTGCTGTAAACTGTAATGAACAGACACTTCTCGGAAGAAGTGCAAATGGCCAATAAATACGTGAAAAAAATGTTCGACACCTCTGGCGTTTAAGAGAAATGCAAATTAAAACAACTCTTGAGATTCCATCTGACCCCAGAAAGAGTGACTGTCATCAAGAAACCAAATCACAACAAATGCTGGTGAGGCTGTGGGGGGAAACAAACTTGTCTTCATTGTTGGTGGGAATGTAAACTAGCACAAGCGCCATGGAAATCAGTGTGGAGATTCCGCACAACCCTAAAACCAGAAATCCCATTTGACCCAGCTGTTCCCCTCCTAGGTCTCTTCTCATCTATCTCACCTGTACCCTTCTTGAGTCCCCACCCCCTTCTCCATGCCCAGGTCTGCTTGTCCCGCTCCCTTTGCCAGTGGTGATGACAGCGACAACCCCTTCGACGCAGGTTGGGTACTCACTCGAGGTCAGTGCTGGGACTGAGCGCTGTCTGTGCGACCCCATTCAACCCTCACCACGCGCTCAGCACAGGGGTACCATCACACCCCCAGGGAGAGACACTCGAGCTCCACCCAGGGCTGCAGGGCTAACACACGGCAGTTTGGGAGGTTAAATCTAGCTGGAACTCAGGGCTCAGACCCTCCTTCCCCCTCCTTGATAAACTCACGTTTTAAGGTTTGATTTCATGGGTTTACTCTTTAGTGAAGCCCCCTGATTGCTCCTGTCCTTTCTTCTCCTATGCTGGCAGCACTTCCCACCTATTTTATTGTAGTCCGAGTTGTTACGGAAATTTGGCCTCTTTATTAATGCATTCAACAGATACACTCTGAATGCACTGCCTGTAAGATGCGGTGCTTGTTGCCAGTGGTGAATGAAGCAAGCTTGGCCCTGGCCTCCTAGAGACGAGTTAGGAAGGCAGACTTTAGGTGAATGAGCCACAAATACACTGTAAGATGATAACTGCTATGAAAAAACGCTGGGTGAGGGCACTATCTCTGTCGGGTACATCTCACGAGCTCAGGAGAGTCATGACGTCCACATTTTTATTTTCCCACCATTAACCTGCTCCCTGCATTGATAAGCAGTTGGTGTTGCACAGATACACCAGGCAAACTACTTAGGTTAGAAACTGCATTGCTCATGGGAAACTGAAAGCGACCTTGTAGAAATGGAATGATAAAACTCTTGGTATCAGGGCATGAGTTGCAGGGATGTAGAACACAGAAATATAACGAATCTAAAACAGGCTCAGTTGCACACAGCATGAGTCTGACGATGTTCAGAAGCTAAGGAACAGCTCTATCCCCACAAACGTTTCCTGGGGTGCTGCCGAGGGAGGCCCTGAAAGGACACGGACACCTGTGAGTTTCAGCCTCTGCTTATAGATAAACCTGTTTATCATCTTGCTTTCTGGTGAGTACAGAAGTTCTAACAAGTGGTCTTTACAAACAACTATTCAAATGAGACCCTAATACATTAGAGATCTCACATTTCACATGAGAAGCACTCACCCAGCTGTAAATCACTGCGACATTTTCAAATGACTTTAACCTAACGTATTAAGTGCTTCTGGGAGCCCAGCAAAAACTGTAACAAATGCTCAAAGAATGTTATCTCAGATCAAGATGCTGTAACTCGGTGACTCAAAAATAGTACTACTGAGGTCAATGTTAGAAGGAATTTATCAATAGGTACAAGCCCCTTTTAAGGCTGTAAACAATAAAAGAGTCTCAAAAGCACTCAGAAATATTAGAATTTAGCGATAACCTTTTTTTTTCTTGTTTATACCGGTTTATTACATTTGAATTCTTGAATTTGTTACTCTTAAAAGCTATGATGAGCTATACCATTTTGGAAGTGGGTTTCATTATGGGGAATACTGAATTATTTAAAAAAGACAGCAAAATGGAAAAGAGTCATTATAATGAAAAAATGAGGACCTTCATGTCACACTTGGGTGTCTACTGCCACCATGCGTGCTGTGGGGGTGCCGGAGTGGTCGTGTCAGTGCCCTCCTTACCTATAAACGTCCAGGCAGATGAGGCCCCGTCAGTACGGTGGCCAGGGTTACCCTGGAACTTGGGGTCGAATGATAAATACTACATGAACCTCACATGGCAAATATTAAAAATCAGTGTTTGAAGCTTCCCTACCAGGGTGTACCACACAAGATGGGAATTCTGTACCTCTTGTGCTATGGATTTTCTCTTCTAGTAGTAATGAGGAGTAACACAAAATAATCCTCCTCGTCATGGTAGTTTCACTTATGAAAATCTGTTTCATAAGTGTTTTGTTTTGGCTTTTTGAGAGAGGGTGATCTTTGGAGCAGGGTGTCAGTTACATAGTCCCGGTTGGCCTTGAACTGTCTAGGTAGCCCAGGCTGGCCTCAAATGTGCGGTGATCCTCCTGCCTCAGCCTCCCAGAGTGCTGGGATTACAGGCTTACACCACATGCCTGGCTGTATGTGTTTTAATTACTCCAAATTCCTAAACACGATAGTCTCACTTTTCATGTATCTAATTCTAAACATAATTTATAAAACTACCAGTATCCTAAGTTACAGAGCACAAGTCCTTCTAAGGCAACTAACCTGACGGTATCAACAGCCTACAACTGGACTCAATGTAACTTAAAACAGCCCCCAAACACACAGGGCCAGATAAAAGCAGTCTACTGATGTTGAGCAGCATCTTAACAGCACTGTACAGTTTATTTTCATCACATGAGGTTGTGACCTCAAAAATGACAGTTTTTACAGAAAAGTCACAGAAAGGTTTTTTATTCTTGATAGTTAAACCTTAAAGAAACAAGCCTTCCCTGAAACTGCAGGGGAAAAAGGAAAGAAAAATTCACCGTGCTAGGTAAGCACAGTCAAAGACCAGTCAGTCACCGTGAAGCTCTGTGTGACTGAGAAATCCCCGGCTCACCGTTGCAGGTGGGGAGAAGCACCTGCCAGCCTGGTCCTCAAAGTCGAATGACGGAGGGACGCCTTCCCCACAGAGCCTGGCAGAGCTCACCACGACTGCAGGTGACACCCAGCAGTCCTGGGAGCCAGGTGTGCCGCCCTTAGCCACAGAGAGTGACCGCTCCCTGCGCCACGGCTTTCTGCTCTCTGCAGTCCTGAGCTACCTACCGGGGCTCAAACATCTGTGAGATGACGATTCTGGGATGGCCCGGGGCACCTGTGTGTCCTGAAGCTTCCCAGGGGAGCGCGGAGTCTGCGACTGGCTGCCGCAGGGCCATGGGCACCGTCCTCCTCCACCCCCTGCCTGTGGGAGTCTTCCAGACTTCACGCACACCCAGGACCCAATGCACTTGTGTTTGCGAGCACCCATGGGTACTACTCGGCCCTTGCGCCACCACCTGCCTGCCATTCCTGATACCCCAGCCCCCTTGCAAGTGTCCCCCAGGACCCCAGGACTAGGGAGATTTGTGACACTTTGTTCATTTTTCCAATCACATTGAACTGTCATCACCTTAGAGCCTGAGTCCCTCTCATCTGCTCTGGTTCAGATCTCAAGTCCCCAGAGGTCCGTGGCGGTCAAGGCTTCCTCCCCAAGGTGCTGCTGGTGGGAGGTGGCGAGGCTGAGGAGGTGGTCGTCTCAGGTCCGGCGGGACCCCTCCTGTGCAGTCTCTGCGCCAGGTGGGTGGCTCTGCTCCTCCTGGTGCCTCCGCCTGGACCACAGCAACGGGACCAGTGGTTCATGTATCCGGCTTCCAACACTGCGCACAGGACAAAGCTTGCCTCCCCAAGCTGACTCCCAGGAACAGAAAGACGCGCACACCTCCTCAGACCTTTGGGGAGCAGGGACTGTGCCGCATCTGCCTCCATGTCCCCTACACTGAGCACAACACAGGTGGGCACTCTACATCTGCTCAACAGTGAGCAAGGAACAGTTTGCACTACTTTCACTTATTACAGCTGGGAGATTCACACCGGACCCACGGCAACAGTGATAACTAAAGGTTAGCCTTCTAATTAGGTTATCAGAATAATTATCAACACAATTAAAGAAAAGGAAAAACCTGAATTCAATCCTTAGGAACTCTCTTAGCATCAGTCTCCCAAAACACACACTGTCAGAACCCCAGGTAAGACACAGGCCCCTCCGCTCGCTGGGTTAGGAAGGAAGCCCACTGAACACAGCCCCAATGGGCCTCATTTGGCTGTTCCCATAACCAGACACTGGACCCCCAGCACCGGGGCACACGCTTACTTTGTATTTGCTTTCCGATCTGGAAGGGGTAGGAATATGTCCTTTTTTCTTAAAGGTTGTAAAGTGCTTGCACTGAGGACATGGCTTCGTGCTGGAATCAATTCGGCCGAGTTCCAAGAAGTACTTGTACTTGATGGAGTCTTCATGTGTTAGATTGTAGACAACAGTTGTTTCTTCCAGGAATTCAAAGCACTCAGTGATAGGGCATTTGATTTCTACTTGGCCAAGTTGTACCTAGGGCAGATGAGAGAAAACAAGGTCTCCAGTTACTATGCTTCTTTTCTTTTTGCCTATGGTGTTGTTCATTTCCTGACTATATAAAGGGTTATCCTCCTTTAAGATAACATAATGAATGGAAATCATGTAGACATCTGTCAGGCAGCACCAGAATAATTAGGATGCTTACCCAGTGACTTAGTGGCAACTGTGTTCCACTGGGGAATTTAAGGGGACCTAAGCAGCAGGCTCCCCAGGGAAGCACCCTGTCCCGGCCTCCTGGAAGGTCAGGTGAGGCAGCATTCAGAATGAGAGGCTTCTGGGTTTTCAGTCTTTCCACCTAACATTTCGGCACTAATCTTTGGACTCACCTGACTACTTTACAAGGATAAAAGAGGGATCTTGTAAAGTACTTACATATACTATCTAGCAGTTCACAAACCACTAGCAAAGTATAACGCTTCTCCCTGAGCTTTTTCATGCCAACAACAAAGTAACAGCTCCAAAGTCATCACATTCTTAGGAACGATTTAGAAAATGAAACCAAGCATGGGTGTAAAGCACAAGAAAAGTCCTTAAAAGAGCTAGCGGCTCCTGGGGTCATTTACAAATTAACTTACTCAGAGGCCCACAAGGCCAGCTCAGGAAAGAAAACAATGCTAGAGCAGAACACACTTGTCAGTGTGCAGTGTGGGATGACACACACGCTGGCAGGAAAGTTTCCAGCACAACACATGGACACGACTCCTTTTAGAAAGCTACAGAAAATGCACGAAGTCGATGACTCCTTTTAGAAAGCTACGGAAAATGCACGAAGTCGATGACAGAGCTGGGCCCACTCTCTGGAGGCAGTGAGTAATACAGCACCATTGCCTTCGCCCATCCAGACAGGAAAAAGCACGCATGGTAACGTCCACGCGGCCACAATTTTAAACTCGGTTTTTCACTGAGTGACCGACATGCTCAGGAGCCAAAGCACCTCAATGAGAGAAAGCACACGCAGGAGACAGCAATGGGAGAAAGCCACACAGTCTGGGGAAGAAACAACCACTGCAAAACACAACTAAAAATCACAATCAACTCAATTCCCAGTGACTTTCAACTCTGATGTTCATTTGGTGCAAGCTGGAGGAAGGTAGGTAAGAAGTGACAGCCACAGGTTGCACGCGATGGCATGCTGAATACCATTAAAGGACACAAGCTAAATGGATAGCCAAGGGAAAGACTGTGGCTTTGGATAAACCCCCTTAAATGGTCTGTGAAAAGCATAAACTGCTACATAATGTTATGCTACTATTGTATACAATGTGACACAAAGAGGTTTATTTTTAAAACATCTGCCCACTGTTCCTTTTTTTGGTGCCACAGCTCACAGACACTGCCAGATTTTATCATTACATGTATTACAGGGCTATGGTCATGATGTTCCCTTCAATTATGTTTTAAAGTAAATTATTTTAAGTTACACCTCAGGAAAGAAGTCTCTGGATTTTCATACAGACAAAAATTCCAGTGTACCACCCTTGGACCCTGGCTTGGTAAAGTCCATAGCGTCAACGTTTAAACAGTGGTAACCTGCTTCTCTCTCATGTCCCCCTGACCAAGCCTACCTGTGCCAGGCAGCAGGCAGGTGCACACGAGGTGTCGAGGACACGGGAGCACTGTCAGCTCAGACCAGGAGGGCACACAAGGCTTCCAGGAGGGACCTTCAGATTCACAGAACTCAGCCGGGCAGACACAGAGAGAACAAAGCACAGGGCCAGCACCCAGAGGAGCAGGGTGTGACAGGGATATCCTGTCTTCCTACACTGTAACGGAACCGACTCACGTAGTCGGCGTACATGCATCCAAGCTTGGAGAGCTCAGCCACGACGGGCTCAGTGTGAGCGAGAAGACAGACCCGCACACGAGGACTCACTGAACCACACGCTGGGTCTTCAGACTCACTTCCTGTCCACCCACCGCCTCATTTCCTCGGTTTTTGTACTGAATGTGGACTGCGCTGCACCTTCTCTTCTTTCTTAAAGCTATGCTGAACCAATAGCCCCAGAGGGAATTTCACTGGGCACACAGGAGCACTCAGATATGGATTCTCCGACCCTCCCACCGCAGCTCTGCCAACCTCTCCCACCCTGTCCCTTCCTCCTGTGCGGTGCAGGTCGGCTGCACCTGGGTCTCTCGTGGGGCTGCTCAGGTTTGTGTTTCTTGGCTGACTCAGAATGACGTGCTCAGAATTTGAGTTCGTGCTAATAATATAATCAGCTGTCCGGCAATGACACAGTCCTGTCACTCACACACACACTACGAACGTCTGCCCTGCCTGGGTAGTGTTACTCGTGACCTACCTTATCCTGTAGCCTCTACCTGCGGCTCCATTTTGGAGTCATTTTCTCAGCATATCACTACCAAACACATAATTTTGTGTGAGCAAAGTGCATTCATTTACTTATTCAAGAAGATGTGTGTTCCATTAATCCGAGGATGCATTTTTAACATTTTATTGTCTCAACAGGAATGATGATCGCACAATCACCAGTTGTAATTAAGTCACTGCTTAATTCACAGTGTTTTAGCTTTTGTATTCTACATAACACACTGCTGCGTCCTAAACTGATCAACTGCAGGTCACATCAGTGAGGCCTGGTTCTCTGGGTCCGGCACGAGGACAGACTTCTGGAGAGATGGAGGAGAGACAGAGAGAGAGGCCAGGATGCCAGGGAGGAAAGGGAGGAGACGCAAGCGACAGCACATGGAAACCAGTGCGTGGACTACACTCAGGGAAAGCATTTCTGTCCAAGTGACAACTTGAAGTAAGAGCTGCAGGGTTGTCATCCTAAGTTCAGAGTATGGAACTGAGTGACCGAGTGCATACGGATTGGGGGAGAGAGCAGTCTGCGATGACGTCGGAATATCAGGTGGGGGGCCGGGCACACAGGCCTTGTTGGCCACGGGGAGAAGTCTAGATTGTATTCTGTTCTGAGGACAGGAAAGGCGTGCTCTGATTTTTAAAAACCGTTCAAGCGGACCATGGTGGTCCACATCTGTCACCCCAAATTCTGGGAGGCTGGGGTAGGAGGATCCAAAGTTCTAGCCCAACATGGAAAATGTAGTGACTTAGCAAGACCCTGTCTCAAAATGAAAGAATTTTTTCCTTTTTTTTTAAAGGCTGGGGGATGTAGCTTAGTGTGAGCTCTGGATTCAATCCTTAGCCAGGAAAAAAAAAAATGCAAGTTTTTCAGGGACAATGCACTCAACTGGAACAAAAAAGCAGGCTGTCAGCAGAGTGGCCGGGTGCAGCCTCTTCACGCCGCTGCGCAGGGGCAGACAAGGGCGGCTGACTGGCCATGTGGGTGGGGCGTGAGGTGCAGGGTGTGGGGTGTGCTCTGGGAGTGGGACCAATGGGGTATTTCCGAAGTGACAAAGGCTGTCTATGCTTACCAGGTAGGTCGAGGCATTTTTAAAGTACTCTAGGTATACACTGCTGGATGGTTAAATCGAGCTAGTTAACATACTCAGCACCTCCTGTAACTTCTCTTTTGTAATGGGAACATTAAAAACTGTTCAAGCTTACAACACATTGCTATCAGCCACAGTGACCACGATTTATAACAGATCCCTGGAACTGACTGTGTCTCACTCAAATTTTATATCCTTTGACTAGCATCTCCCTAATGCTTGCACTACACCCCTAACTTACCATTCTATTCTGTGTTTCTGTGAGTTCCATGTTTTTTAGATTCCAAGGTAACTAAGGGCGTGCAGTGTTTTCCTCTCTCAACACTTGTTGTATGGATTCCATACCTCAGCTACTGTGGGCATCTCTGAAATGCCCATGGGAGTGCAAATATCTCTTCTGAATACTGATTTCATTTCCTTTACATATATATATTCATGTTTTGTGCCTGGAAAGCCCATAGTAGTGGAGTCAGTGGATCATACGGTAGCTCTACTTTTCATTTTCTGAGGAGCCCCTACGCTTTTCTCCATAACAGCAGTGGTAATTTATATTCCTGCCATCAGTGCACAAGAAGAGCTCCTTTTCTCTGTTTCAAAGAAGAATCAGTTTCAGGAACACCCTTTCCTCCCTGCTACCATCCGGTTAGAGTAACTCAGGTTCAGTTAAAAAGAAGCATTCCCTTCTCCCCATTCCCCATCAACCCTTACCTTTCACCTTTTTGGAAAGAGAATTTTAAAGGGTGGGAGGTAGCACCCTGCCTTGGCTTTAATTTTCCTTTTCCTGATGATTACAGAGGCCTGGCACTTTTTTCTTTTTTCTCGCACCTGCTGGTCACCTGTCTTCTCCTGAGTAGAACAGAGGGAATTTGGTGACAGACCATAATGCAGGTGGTAAAGGGAGGCATCGAGGCAGACTTTAGGTTTTTGTAATGAATATAGCCTGGTGACTAGTGACTGCTGCTTACGGAGAAACTTCTAAAAAAACACAGCTCTAATGGATATAATATTTGCTGGAAATTACTCTGTCAATTTTTATAGCAATAGGCACAAAGATTGAGACATCACAAAAACACACCGAGCTCCCACAGTATGACACATGAGATAGAAAGTCTGCGACATAAAGGAAATTAAGCCAAGAGAGGGCCTCAATGGAACTTGAAAATGCAGAAATTTAGTCTTTATGGCTTCTTCTCGCGACCTGAGATCTGATGGTACTAAATCACTTAATAGTTACCCAGTGTTTTCCAAAAATATTTTATTAGAGATAATTATAAACATATACAGAAGTTGACTGATTAGTATTAAGGATTCTTTAACACTCAATCTCCTGTTTAAACAACTGTCAACTTCTGGCCAGCTCTGCTTCCTCTGTGCCCTAACTGCACGGTCCTCTAAGATCATCCTGAAGCAAACAGCAACTATCACATAATTTCATTGACAAATGTTTCCCTATGGGCCTAAAAAACAAGAAGTCCTCTTAAAATCATAACCACGAATCCATATATTTCCTAAAATATCAATTGTTTAGTGTCAAATTAACGCCACCTTACTTGTATACTCCTTATGGTTAGAACAAAGTCATTTTGCATTTCTGCTGTGTTCAATGCCAATATTGCTACCTGGATCACTGCAAAACACACTTTCCAATTTTTTTCTGAAGAAAAGCATGTCTGTTCTTGCAGGAAAAAATTACTTAACTCTAAAACAATCTCTAAGGTGCTAGGAAGGGATATTATTATCCACTTTAACACCTGAGCTGCATGGCTAATTTGCCACCTGAGACAGCTCAGAAGTAATTTAGTGACTCAGATGAAGGGGACCTCAAAGTGGCAGATTCATTAACTAAATTCTCCAAAGAAAAAGACAGAGAAAAGTGTCAACCTTGGTTTCCGAAACCCATCTTTCAAGTGTACAGTTAATGACTTTGATCGTGGTTCAGACTGTTCAAGAGAATTTCCTGGGTGCCAGGGTCTTTTGCTCACTTGATACCAAGGGATTTCAGATTTCCTCCATTCTGAAAAAATGGAACACGTTAGTATGAAAGAGGGGAAGAGCAGGCCAAGACAGTAACGGGAATCAGGAAACACACACAGCACCTGTTGCCTGCGAAGCACCAGTCCCAGCACTGTGCTTGCATGTGTTACTTGGTGCAGCAGCACAGCTGCAAATCTCTGTCCAGTTCACTGCCTCCCCTGTACCTTTAGCAGCAGTGAGTACAGGGAGGTGGGTGCTTCACCAATACACACACTTTGCAGCTACTACAACACCCTGTGTTGGACGCCTTCGCAGTTAAGGAACACAATGATGCAAAACACCAAATCAGAAGCTGCCGCAATTCCAAGGTTAAGTATGATGAGAACCACAGCTAGGCACATGAAGTAAAAAGGACAAACACCAAACAAAAAAGCAGTAATGAGAAGTGACTGCATGAAAGAGCCACGTTACCAAACAGAGAACTTCATCTCTGGGTGCCTGGCTGGTAAATTCCACCCAGCGTGCAAGGATGAAATAAGAACAGTATCACATAGCTGCTATTTGGGAAGCGTCCCTGGCCGCTGGGCCCCGTTGCTTTGGGCCCACGTGGCACCGAACATTATGGCCAGGACTTCATGTGGGTGACGAATACTGTTCGCCTTAGGATGGCTGAAAGTAAAGGAAAGAGGAAGAAGAGGGCGAACAGGGTGGGGTCCCAGAACCCGTTCAGGGGCACATCCCCATGGTCTACTTCTACTACACCCCGCCTCCTGCAGAGCTGCCTCACCAACAGTGCCTCAGGCTATGGCCCCAACTTCAACATACGGGCTGGTGCGGGAGGCGACACTCACAGTCCAAGCCCAGTTGGCTATGGCAGCCTACGTGGGCTAAGCTAATACTGCACTCTTGATCTAGAAAAACAAAGCAGTAAAACTTGTTCCACAAGACGCAAGACTAACGGTGAAGCCACAGTAACAACATGAGTGGGGCACCAAACAAGGATCAAACAATGCAAGGGAGGAGAATACGTGGACACATGATGGACTGGCATGATGGGGCGCTGAGACGTGGGTTTTCAGTACGTTGTTCCGGCTCACTTATCTGTCCATTAAAAATCAGATTCATTTATTCCTCCACTTGACCAGGACAAGTGGTACCTCAGTTCACAAACTCAACTCTCCCCTGGATTCTGGTCACAAACTGAACTGAACAAGAACCAAATCAAATCTCCTCATAAGGTCAACATTGAACCTAACCACTGAATTCAATTTGGTTCTTGTCAGACTTGGTTTGCGACCAGAATCATGGAAAGAATCAACTTCGTGAGCCGAGGTACCATTGCAATTAGTACTGTCACTTTTATGGCTCTGCTCATTTCTTCCCATCTCAACTTCTTACTAAATTGTTTAGCTGTAATGAGTGTATGGATGAGTCTTAATTCAATATCCAGGTATATACTGGATGTCTGTCAAGTATCACTCGAGCTACTCTGGGAAATTTAAAGATGAACACATTGCTGCTTGAGGTACATTCCAGTTCATCAGGAGACAGAGGGCATTCAGAAGCACACAGTAAGTCCAGGCAGGAAGTATACCGGAGAACCAGTCGTGACCAGTCATGGCCCAAGCCATGAAGAATGAGAAGGATCTCATGGATGATACCAGGCTATAACTTGTGCCTTCAATAGAAAAAAATACAAAAAACGACGTAAAGATGTAACATTAGACAAGGAAGCATAACACAACTATTTACACAGTAAGAATGGGAAAGCATACCTCAAAAAACATGAGCTGAAAGTGAGGAAGGAAGCACTAAAAACTGATTTTCTAGGTTACAGAATGACTTTTTTGTTTCTTAATGTTCTGGTGTTTTAGATAAAATCTTGGTATTTATTTGTTTACAGTTTTGGGGATTGAACCCAAGGCCTCTTCACTGAGCTACCTCTGAGCCCTTTAAAATACTTTCTTTTGAGATAGGATCTCACTACACTGATATGTTGTTCAGGCTGGGCTGGAACTTGTGAGCCTCCTGCTTGCTGGACCACAGTAGATGGCAGATCTAGAACTGACAGCAAAGCCAGCAATCAAATCTCTGACTCGGTCTCAAAAACAAGCAAGGGTGCTAACAAGCATGAGGGTGGGGTTCTGCTGGTGGAACCCAGCTTTGAGCAATCTATTAAGCTTGTTTCTAGTTTGCATCCTAGGACACAGCACTGATGAACTTGGGGCTCGGTCCTGACCCCAGAGGGCAGCTGTGTCTCAACTACCCTAACCCCCTGGGGCGGCAGTCCCGCCCCCATCGCCTCCACTGACTCACAGGATGCAATCTTCTTTGCATGCAGCTGATCTCAAAGTAACTTTTACTTTAAAAAAAAAAAATCTAAAAACTTTCCTTCTTCAGAATTGTTTAGGAAAAAAAAAAAAAAAACAGAGCAATAAAATGACTCCTGGAAGTTGATACTTACAAACCTGTAGGCCACCCAAGTTTGACAATTGATTAAGATGTGTTCTATATTTTTACTTACAGCCCCTTAAATTTCTTTGTCCTCACAGGTCTTGGTCTTTTGAAATCGGCAAGTACCAGTGCTTTCTTGCACATTAACCCACTTTAACATAGTGCTTAAACTTAAAAACAGCCCTGTCAACAGAGCCTTTTCATACCAAAACAAAGTACCTTTGTGCACCATCTACCCATTCCCCAGTAGACTGTTCATTACCTGGAGATTTTAGATTCAATAACGGAAGAAATAATTTCCTCCTTCCTCACTCCTACATATTATTTCCAGATATAAATACTGCTAGTGTAAAGAGATCATATTTTCCTATGTCCCAGTAATTGAACTGAAATGTATTTGAATATGGAAAGAGAAAAGACTGTGTATGTTTTTAAAACAACTATATTCTCTTTTGGTGGAATTTTAATACCGTCAATGCAGGGAGGAAATATCTACTATTATAGCAATATTAAAACACGACTTGGATAGGGATACACTTAAAATCTTACTGGAAATTAGACTGAAAAAAGACTGAAAAGTTCAGTGTGAAATGTTTTCATCTACTGCGAATAAATCTGGGAAGACTTGCTCTAGTTTTAACTGAGCTTTTTAATTTCTTTGGGTGATTGCAAAACAGTATCTCCTGATTATGCTATTGGTCAACAAAAGGTAAATATTTCCTAATGAGATAGGTCAAAAGTGAGGTTCTTTAACTTAAATAACAATTCACTTTAAAAAACTGGCTCAGGTAAACAAACCTATAGGAAGATACAGACAACACCAGAAGACTTAGGTGTCCAGTAACACAATGCTGGGAAACATCGGGTGCTTTAACATTGTAAATAAGTGAAAGTGAAATTAAATTGTTTCAAAAACTCTTATACCTTTCCCTTGCACGTGAAACACAGGTACGAGTATAAAGAGAATAACTACACAATTTCAGTGTTTTTGTGTAGGATAATTTACAGTTTCAAATAGGACAAAGCATGTCAAGGCCACTGAAAAAGTTCATTTAATAAATACAACTAGGCATCAGATATTATTACTCTTAACCAGTAAAACTATTATTACCAGACTATTAACTTTATTATGTCAATGGCATTATGTTTTATTTTATTTGCTGTTTGTAAATTTCAGTAAGGGAGACAGATTCTGGCAGATGTGTGACTCATACACAATAGACAGCGACAAGCCCAGCCCCAGAAAGTGGGGACTTTGGTCCTTCTTTCTACCACAGAAATGTCTACAGAAACATCTGCTAGCACTGTGGAGTAAAGTCCCCAACTGTGAACCTGCCAGAAACCCGCCATGGCCACAACAAACTGGCTGACGACGAAGATGACGGTAGCAGGTGGCAGACACGATTCTAAGCATTTCCCACCCATCACTGCAGTTACTCCTGATAACCTCTGACCAGAACACCAGGCATGGGACAGGACCACACAGAAAAGTACAGCAAAGCGTCACTGCACACCCAGTGACTGCCATGTGACACGACGGACGCCGACGCGGACTGCAAATTCAGCCCCTTGGGGTAAGAGAGCAGCCGGCCTCTTCACGTGTGATGATCTGACAAGCACGTGCCTCCGCGTCCCTAAGTCCTGGAGACAAGATGGTGGTCTGCATGCGCACCTAAGCTGCTGTCACTCAGGCAACCTTCTCTGGAACCTTCCCGGTCACCCGTCATTCAGCAGCTCACTTCTCCTCGGGGTCCCCTCTCAACCTCTCCTGTCACCTGGTGGTGTGTGTACGTACCATCAACAATCTCCCCTCCTACTTTAGAGCACAATCAGCTGAGAACACCGTCCACTTCTGTTTCCCACTCGGATTGGGCAGTAGCCATCTCCTCCACCCTCTAAAGCAGGATTCCCCAAGATTCCCTGGATGACTATTTCCGCCCACCCCACGGGGCTCTCACCTCCCCACAGCCGCGAGCACGCATGCACATCAACACGCATGCACAACATAAACCAAACCTCTACAGGAATCCACATGCCCCGGTGTCTAGCTCTCATCCTCCTTCCACTATCAAGGTAACAAATTTTAAAACACTATTGTCTCCATGTCCACCTGAAAAATCCCACTGCCGTCTCTCTCATCTCATTTACACTGAGTATCTCCACAAAGCTTCCAATGATCTTCTGATGGCGAAATCCCTTCTGAATTCTCACGGTGTCCTCTGCCCAAGGGACACTGGTACCATCTCTCTTCTGAGTCTAGGATATCACACTCTCTTGGGTCTCTTATTTCTTTTCTTTCTATCCCTTTTGCACTTTTCTATGTCTATCTCCTAAGGCTTCCAAGTCTCCGTTTGCAAGACTGTCATCTTTCTGAGCATCTCTCTCCTGTCCCCATGGTCTCAATTCTACACACCCACTGAAAGCTTCCACAGTTAGCCAGAGGCCAGATCTCCAGACTGCACTTCGGAGAGCTGCACTTATTTCCCTACTTGAAGTCTCCAGTCAGAGGCCTCAAACTCACTGCTCTAAAGCCAAACTCGCCTCCTCCCCAGGTTTCTGGGACTGGCCACTGTCCTTCAATGCTCTGAATTATCACAGAGCACCACATAGAAACCAGAAGCACAGTACTACCTTCTCACTTCTCCCACCTCGCCGCTCTCTTAAGTCCTCAACAAAATCCCGGCTAACACTTGAAGAACCGTTTACGTATTTTGATCTCTACAACCACTAAATCTGGGCTCTAGATTATTGTTTTTGTTTTATCTCCTGTACTCATTTATTTGTGGTCAAAACACTTAAAATAGACTCTCTTAGGAATTTTCGAGTACATGATTCATGGTCATTAACTAGAGCCACCAGGATATCCCTTAGAACTTCTGAACTTGCTCCTTCCAACTGGGTCTTTCTTTCGCTTGGTCAACTTCTTCCCATCTCCTTCCCCAGATCCTGGAAAGCACATTCTAATTCCTGCTTCTGTGAGTTTGATTTTTTTTTAGATTCCACATATGAGTGCAATTTTGTGTGATTCTCTTTCTATGCCTGGTCTGTTCTATTTACCATGATACCCTCTATCTTCATCTATGGTATTGCTGGTAAAAGAATTTCATTCTTTGTTAAGATTGCTGCATGGTGTATTTATAACCTATTACTTAATTCATTCACCCACAGATGCGAGGATGTTTCCACATCTTAGCTACTGTGAACAACACTACATTGGCCATGGGAATGCAGGTGTCTCTTTGACACACTGATTTCATCTTTTGGGTATATAGACAGTGGTGAAATTACTGGATTATGCTGCAGTCTTCTTTTTAATGTTTTGAGGAGATGCCATGCTGTTTTTCACAATGAATGTACCAACATGTATTCCTAACAGAGGACCCAGGGTTCCCTTTTCCGTGGGTAGCTCTTTCAAAATATCTGATCATGACATGTCACTTGTTGAAATAACCAATAACCTTGTGTATGAGAGAGTAAAAACATCCTAGCCCGTGAAATAAAGACCCAACTCATGACCTGGCCTCCCTTCCAGACTCCTTATTTCCCTACCACTTTCTGTTTTGCTTCCAGGCTCTTCTATTCCCCAAGTTTTATTTTATGTACATGTATATAATGTATCTGAATTTTTGTTTCTGGGCTCTTAGATATACTATTCCTTCTACCCGAGCCTTCTACCTTTCACACACACTTCTTAGAGAAATCCTTCAGGTCTTAGCTTAGAAGTCAATCTTCTGGAAGACTTCCATAATTGCTCAAAAGTGCATCAGGTAACCCTAATAATACGTGCGTGCTTCTGGAGCAAATGATGCCTATTCAAGTAATTTTATGTATCTTACTCTAGAAAAATTGCTTGTTTCTCCTATCTACTCTAAACTCTTGGCAGGTGGGCACCACACGTGGCTCTTATTGCATCTCCAATAGTCTGTTCACCACCTGGCAGAGGAGTGCTGAAAAATACTCATTACAATTCCGAAGGTCAGTAGAGGTGGTGTGGGGCTTTCCAGGTGAGGGTCAGGTAAGGGATTTTCAGTCCCAGGGGCTCGGGGTCAACTAGGAAGCAGTGACATAGGGGCTCAGAGAAACTGTGCCTAACACTAATGACCGGGAAGGAGGGTGTTTCTGTCCATTTGTTTTGTCCAGTGTGGCCCCATAGGTGGAAGAGTTAGTGTCTGACTCTGGACTATTTTAAGGGGCTCTGGAGGGAGAGGTGACCAGTAGTGGCCGTGATCAGTAGTTATAAAACCATAAAAATGATCAGTCCTAGGGCAGGGACCTCATCCGGGCTGGAAGCCGGACCTCATAAAGGGACAGCCATGCCCTTGGCTTGCTATGGCCCCAGGGCCCCGCCCAGGGTGCTAAGAGAAAGAAAGGGCAGACACCCAGCGCTTCTGACCCCTTCTACCTCGGCCTCCCCTCCGCCCATCTTTCCTCCTCTGTCTTCCACAGTGTGTCCCAGGCTGCTGAAGAGAAAGTGCACTCATGGGTGTAAGAGTTTATTAACGCCCCAGTGGCCAAACGTTTACAGACTGAAAATTTAGTGGATCCCCAGTGTGTATACTTTATACCCATTTTATTTGACTGTTGAATAATCTCATCATTCTAGGAGAGGAAACAGAAACTATGTCTCATCCCAAAAGCTTTGGTTCGATTTTATAAAGGACATTTGGAACCAGAAAAGGGGAACTCAGACTTTACATTATCATCCAAATCCTGCCTTTATGAATTCCTGCATGTATTTCCTTATTGGAGTCACTGGGCTTATTACTCGTGTGTGCTAAATTCCTCGTGGGCTCTCACCTTTCCATGAAACACCACGCAAGCCTTTTCCAGGTTATTAGCACCGTCACCCACGATTCCCAATGCCTATAACACATCCACAATGAACCTCCACACACATGCTGTTTCCAATTTAACGCTATTTTAAATAACTCGGGATGAATAAGTTGGCGCACAAAGCTTTTTCTGTATTTCAGATATTTCCTTAGGATAGAGTCCCAGAATTGGAATTATTAGGTCAAAGAACGTGATTATTATAAAACTCTTAACACATATTGCCAACTTACTTTCCAAAGGCCACATTTACTTACATTCCATCATAGTAACCATTAAACCACATTTGGCTCTGAGGACGACTATTATTAAAAGAAAACAGGCATAAAACAAAAACAATACCAAAAAACCTTCACAGCTATTGCTTTTTAATTTGGCAAGCAAAAATGGCAATAGTATTATTTTAATATGTATGTATTTGGGCCGGAGATGTAGCTCAGCAGCACAGAGTCTGCCTGGCAAGTGTGAGGGCGTGAGTTTGATTCTTGGTGCAAAATAAAAAAAAAAAAAAAAAAAAAAAAAAAAAAAGAACAAGAAAAAGAAAAAAAAGTTTTTTTTACTAACTGTAAATTTTAATGTAGATGAATACATTTATTTGTTGGCTTCCCTTTTTCTGGATTTTCCAGCCACGGGCTGACCTTTGATAGTCTGACACCCACTATGCAGGCTTCACCGAGGTTATATAATTTACTCTGTGACGTACAGTTTCCAGCGAGCCAAGCCAAAGCGGCGGCCTCTGTGCAGGGACCCAGCCTGAGCAGATGTTTACTTGGCAGTCTGGCTGAAGTAATTAACATCAGAAAGCAAAGCTATTACAAAAAAGCATGCAAGCAGCTCTCACATCCCTGATTCACAACCCTGTGAAGGCCCAAACCATTTGGTTGAGTGGGCTTGAACCCTCCACTTGGAGAAGGACCTGCATGAGGAGGCCTTGAGCAGGGCCTGGAACGGGGGCCGCCTCTCAGGCCTGCCCGACGCGGCCTGTCACCGCAGGGCCTCACCACCCGCGCCCGGCGTGTGCGTCTCCGGGCCTGTACCACTTTTAACTCGGGATCCCTGGGAGCCCCGGGAACCAGCCAATTCTTCACTGAGATAAACTGAATGGAAACTTTAAAACCCGGGCAGACATCTGCTCCCCCAGCCGGAAGGTGTTCCTTCAGGGGACCAGCTAGTGTGCATGGCTGTGATAAAACCCTGGGACTGGGGACGCCCATGCGAGACACTGATTTGTCCGGCCCCCAGCAGGCAGCGTCTTCAGGCTGCTCGGGTCCTTCTGTCTGCGCCCCGCTTTGCTGTGTGCCCCGCGACAGGTGTGACTAACAGGATAGGCAAAAGCGCCAGTCCACTGTTCTAACGGATCTTGTATTTAGCAGAAGATTTTTTCCTTTTTTTTTTTTTTAAAAAAAAAGATGCTTTCCAAGGTGATTTTCAGACACCTCAAGGGACAACTTAGGGAGATTTGATTTTGAAGTCTGAAAATGGTTTCATCACGTTTCATAACTTTTAACCCATACTTTAGGAAACACCCTGCCTGCCTTCTACTCCACACTTTTTTGCAAAATAAAAAATCTTTACCAAGTCATTGCATTTGGCAAAACATTTACTAAAGCACTGAAAAAAAAAAAAAGAGCATATACTTGGCCATAATCTAGTAATTATTTATTTCAGCTTTCTATTTTGAAAGGTTTCATTTATTTTACCCACCCCAAGTTTCACAAGTTCACAAAAATAGGAGTATTGTTTTATTTAATAAGAATACAATTATCTCATCATGAAGCACAGGTACAATATTTTTACCTAATATAAATTCCACACTGATATTTCCCCAGTTGTCCCAGAAATGTTCTTTGTAGCTGTTTAAACAAACAAACAAAAAAAATTAGCAACCAATCCAGGATCACACAATCCATTTCACTGTCATTTCTCTTTCAGGTATTTTCACCACCAGCTTTAAATACAGTAATTGGTCTTGAACAATTTGAAAAAGGCAGGCCAGCTGTTTTGTAGAAGGCCTTACCTTCTGGATCAGTCAATTCTCATTGAAGATTTTTGGTGCTGTGTCCATCCCACGGACCAGATGAAGACACACAGGGCCTCAGTTTACCCCATTCCCCCAATGTCATGTGGGCCACTGGGCTCCACTACCCTGTGCACTGCCCTGTGTAAGTGACATGGGTGTACCTCAGCCTCCCCGCGAGACTCCAGCCTGCATTGCACTGAAGGAGAGGCGATCACCTGGTTGTGCTTGGTCAGCAGAGGTGAGGGAGGTGACCTCCCTGCTCTTTATCTGTGTTTTCCACTAATCCTACTACTTTCAGCCCCAAGACACACCTTCTAAAGGTTCTGGTGCTATCCACACCCAGGACTTTCTCAGAGTCACAGGGGTGCGGACCAGCACCTTTCTTCTTGGTATCCCTCCTTCAATCATCTAAGGTTTAGAAAGCTCTGGTCAGTCAACTGCTTCCCCAGCCACTTCTCTCCTAAACATGAGTTTGGATTTCTGGTCCGCTAGCCTTTCCTTTGCTCTCATCATCCTTGCGAGTTAAAAAAAACTCCAGTTTCATTCGTGCTAATGTGTTTGGAAAGCCTCCAGCAAAAACAAGA
Organism: Dasyprocta punctata; assembly: GCA_004363535.1. Lineage (NCBI taxonomy): Eukaryota > Metazoa > Chordata > Mammalia > Rodentia > Dasyproctidae > Dasyprocta > Dasyprocta punctata. The sequence continues at coordinate 61,539 of RJWM01005937.1, read as the reverse complement.
AGTCATGGTTTCAGTGAAAATTCTTGGACGGGGGATATAGCTTAGTGGCACAAGCGCCTGCCTGGCAAGTACAAGGTCCTGAGTTCAATTCCCAGTACAAAAACAAACAAACAAACAAACAAACAACAACAACAAAAAAAACCAAAGGAAAGAGAATTCTTATACTCAAGGAGATTTGTCCACGAAATAACACAATGAGCTCATTCTGTTGTATTAAACTGAGGTATGAATTACGTCAAATTCTGAAAAGACAGTAAATAATTCTACTTCTTTTAACCTAACACTGGTGCTCTCTGGATTTCCATCAAATCACTTGATTTCATAAAAACAAAAATAATTAAACTTTCCTCAAATGTAAGGTATGAGTTTTGATGAAAGAAAGTATTTAAACCGTTGCACAAAATACAGAGCTGAAGCTGAATTTCATAGTTCTATATTGACTTTAATCTCTGTTAAAGCCAAAGTAGGGAGCCCTTGTACCAGGTCGTTATAAATGTCAGAGCTTAATAGTTTCACATTACTTTCAAACTTGAACAGCCAGTATTAGAAATGGCTACGCTTACAATAACTCTCAATTGATTATGTGCTACTAGATGGCTGGGTGTAAAACATTTCAAATGCACCAGAAAAATCTGATCAATGGAAACGTATAGTAACTTCTATTATAAAGTGAATAAAATACATGCTAGTCTCCATTATAAAGGGATTGAGTGCTTTCCTGTATTACTAGCTGCGTAATTCTACGTTTCATTTTTGTGTTTTGTTGCTGAGTATGTTAGATCATTTATAATATTATGCTTGCACCAAAGTGACTACTGAATACAACTTGAATAGAAAGATTAAAGGGAATGTTGCCCACATTGTAAAAATATACATCCAGTTAAGATTTAATAACTTCCCCAAAGCCAATGATATTTGAATACACATAAACAATTAGGGTCTGTCTTAATCATAGAGCTGATCTTTAGACCTGTGACCCAAGTATCAAATGGAGAAAATAACATGTGTGCATCACGTAATACAGTTACTTATATACAAATACTCCCCCAAGATGGCTGACCCTTTGTATTTTATGCACTCACACAGTAGTTGTGTTCTATACCTAATTTATAATTCCAGAGACCAGTCTTAAAGCAGCTTATAATGAGAGATACACAGCAGTCAAAGAACACCTGTAGGCTCATCAAAACACTAACACTGCTGACTTAAAAACTGGCTCAAGATAATACCAATTAATCTCATTTCATCCTCTCCCAGTGCAAAGGCAAACTTTTAAAAAACTCAGTATAGTTGTTTTTGTCTAAAAAGAGAAACACAACTTAGGAGGAAAGAGAAACATTGTTTTCTACCTGAAATCCTAAGAAAACTGTATGACTCTTCATATAAAACATATTCAATGCATGAAAGACACTGTTGTTAAAAGTGGTTTGCAAAGCACATTTGCCCCTGGCATGTGGTTTTCTTCACTTTAGTCTGGCTCACACCTAGGATTTCTTACAGCAAAAGGGAAAGTCAGGGAAGGGAAAGGGTGTGTCGCCCAGAGGACGCCAGGCGCGGGTCTGTAGAGCCCCTGCTCAGGGGAGCCCCATGGCAGGTACAGGATCCTCAGCAGAGACGCTCGGGAAGTGCTGTCCTTCAGGGAAATTCCTCGGGGACTTGGAGCCCAAAGTGTTCACGGTGGGGGGCAGGGGGCTCTCTGCCAAGCAAGCACCAGATCCCAAACTCAAAAGACAGACGGGTTTTCAGCATACACTCATCGTGTGCAGAGACGAGTGAGGCGCAGGGATCACCGCCATCTGCGGAGAGCTAGCATCAGTGCGAGATGGTGCCGCCCAGTCCTGTTCCCATGCCAACCGCGGGCCAGACAGGCCAGGCGGCTTCCTAAGGACAGCAGACCAACCCTGTCGTCTCCTTCCTGCAGACGCCACCTCAAAATGCACTGATGATCGAATAAATCAATTTCACAACCCACCGAGGAACCGAAATTCAATTTGAAAACTCATCTATCAGATCACTGGATCTCCCTTATTTAATTCCTCTATTAACACTACATGCTCCTTGGGCCACTTAATTTTCTCTGTTCTTCTTTACTGTAGAATCTCTTAAGAGTTTTCTGTATTTTGTCTTCATTTTCTCACCTACAATTCAGTATTTAATATCTTTGGAAAAATTTCTTAAGATCTAGAAAACTACAAAGAATAATTAGCCACACTGCTCCGTCTACTACTAACATAGCCTCCCCCTCCCCTTGTCCTTCCCCTCCCCCTCCTTCTCTTTTTCTCCCTCTCCTTACCTCCCATTCAAGCACCTCCCTTGCTTCTCATCTCATTTCTTCTTCCAGTGGTATCCATGGTCACTACTAGTCAACCTCCTTATATGTCCTCATTAAAAGCACCATTAATTCACATACACAACCAACATACGTTGTTCTGTGAGGTGTTTTTTAGACTTAACAGTTTTTGAAACTTACTTATGTTGGGAGATAAAGACTTCATTTTCTCAGTTGAAATACTGCACTGTATCTTATCATATTCCATATTTTGTTAATCTATTCTCTTACCAGAAGACTTAGAGGCTGTTTATAAACATTAGTTCTAGGGCCGGGAGTTTGGCTCAGTGACTTAAGCACCTGTCTGACAGGTGCAAGGTTGTGAGTTCAATCCCCAGTGCTGAAAAAAAAAAAAAAAGAAAGAAAGAAAGAAAGAAAGAAATTGTCTATAAACATTAGTTCTTAGAGGTAGTATAGCCATGAATATCCCATATTCCTGTATATACTATATATATGTATAAATGAGTATCCCCAAAAGTAAAATCATTGAATTTGGGGGGGGGAGTTATGTGTCTTTTAAACTATAGTTTTCCTTCAGGGCATGTAAAAAGCTGGAAAGTACAGAAAATAGAACCACATGTAGTAATATCCATATTTATAACTGCTTTATAATCTATTTTTACAAGTATTTTTATAAATCCTACAATTACAATGTATATATATAGAATGAAGTAAAGATGGATCATAGTGTATATATGTGTATATATATACACTGTTATAACTTGGCATCTCTGCTTATGTCAGCAACCACTTTTCTTTCATAAAGTATTTCCAAGTGCCTGCACGTATGAGTGTTCCACTGTTTACCTAAGCTCTACAATTCAGCACTAAAGCTTTCTGTGTTTCCTCTAGTATATCATACAAAAATGTCCTACTGTATTTATGTGTGCATTTCTGATTATTTTCTTAGGAAAATTTGGAAAACTGCTAACTCAAAGTACGAATTTTACAATGCCTCTGAAGATATGGGTACTTATTGACATTAATTTTCTGGAGATATCTTTTTCCATGATGATAACTAGTAATACATTCAGGTTTATAGCTTTCTAAAGCTACAGCTTCAGAAGGTATAGTTAATGGGTCCCATGTTTTTTCCCTTTTCTGGACAATAAACAATTTTAAGTGACCTAATACAAATCAGACAGCACCCACATTGATATCTAGGAAACTGCAAGTGGTGGCCTGGGTCAGGTGAATGATGACGCATCCAGAGTGCAAGGTTTGTGGTTTTCTGGGAGACTAGAAGCACGTGGCTGGCCGATTCATGGCCATGGGACCACTCTGTCCATGCCCAGGGTGCCCCAGGAGTGAGTATGAGGAGCTGGGTCTGCGTGGATTTTAAGAAAGCTTTGGATGTGCTCAAGAGTTCAACTGAGACAGGATGGACTCCTTGACATCACTACATCACAAAGTAGGTGGGTGCTCACTCACTGTGATCTGAAGTGGTATTTGCTTTTAATTTTAAAAAACAATTTTCCTTTCATCACAAAAATGGCAAATTGTACCCACATAAATGAACAAGTCTTGGGCACTGTGTTTGATTCTGATCTGCTTCTGACCATAATTAGTGAATGATTCAGTTATCTCTCAGGTGTGATGATCCTGTCTGCAGTCCTCACGTGCATCAGAAGAGCACATCTTCTGTTTGATCAGTAGCTGTGCTCCGTAATTTAGTCACAATATTAAGTAGGGGGAAAGTGAGCGTCTCCATGAGTCAGTGAGTTTTTCCTCTACACCACATCCACAGGTGCATCACAGAGCTGTTCCAAGAAGCTGGGAAGTTAACCCCCCATGGCATTTAGGGCATCCTGGCACGCTCAAGGAGAAACTGTGTACCTGCTAGTCACCGTGGGCATCAATAAACAAACCCTCCCTCCCCACTCTGCAGCACGATACCCATGGGGGCCGAAGACTGTCCGGCCTTCCCCGCGATGGCCGGTTTCAGCCACAGTGCCCAGCTTCGGGGAAATCCTGTGACAGGCGCTGCCTGAGCAGCCCTGTGGCGCCACGGACACAAAGCCTTAAGTTCAGTGCAGAAACTGTTCTCAGTCAGCCACCAGCAGACACACAGAAACCGTAAGTGAAATAAATTCCCTCTGCGCACGGAGCCAGGCTGGCGGGGCCACTTGTGCGCACCCAAGACGGCGCTCCGCCCAGGCTCTGCAAGAACTCGTCACACATTAGCAGTACGAGCTGCTCTTGCTTGCTGTGCTAGTTTATGCAATTTACTTGACAAATACTACCCCAGGAGAAGCACAATGGCCAAGGGAGTATCTGGAATCAGATCTACAAGGCAAAATGTTTTGTGATTTCCCTGGCTGCCTCTCAGTGAGGCAACACAAGGAATAACTGGAATATAATGAATAAATATGGGCTATTTTTGCTGTATTACTACTCCCAGAAGTCATATACTTTTCTTCTACTCTATTATTTAAGATGAACTAGATATGGCAGATAAGTAATGAAGATAGCATGAAAAAGTCTGCATAACAATAGTTAAAAGTTTCAAATTTGTTTTCCACCCAGGCGTGTCCTCTTCCAGGAGCCCTTCTGTTACCACACTCAAAACTGGACACGGACACACACGCATGCCCACCTCGCCTGTCTCACTCTTCCTCTTGCTTTGGTTCTGCTCTTCCGCTCCTAATAACCACTGTTGTGCTTCCACCTTGTTAGATACATTTGTTTACTATCTGTTTCTTCCCAGTGAAAGAGAACTTCAACAAGCAGGGACTCAAAATTTCAAAAAGCATTACTCATGTTTTATGCAAACAATAAACAGTTTATAATGAATAGGTGTTCTACAAACACCCACTGACTCAACGAAAAAAATCAAACTTACAGGTCAGTTATTTCAAATATACTATGTCATTTTTTTTCTTTTAGAAAAATCAGGATGGAAGTGATATAAGGAACAAATATTTAATATTCTATATCTGAAAATCTACCCATCACAAAGACTGTGCTGTTCAAAGACATTTGATTGCAAATTCTGAAATAATACTTTCCATTTAAGGAGCTTTGAAATAGAGATTTGAAAGGAAGTAGATTAGAAACATCAAACATATCACACATGAATGAGATTCAAAGTAAAAATCGAATTAAATCAAATCATCAAATGTAATTTATGCCAATACTAGTGATGCAAGCATATCAGAAAAGTAGAACTAATTTTAATTCCTCAGGTTAATTGCTACCATATTTTGCTAAGGAGCAACAAGGCAAAACGTAAGAACAAATTCCTGAAAATTTCAAATAGAATAAATTTCTGTAAAACACAAAACTAATGCTTTCGAGAAGTATAATACCATAGTTATAAATCGACCTTTATAAATGTGGCTCATATAAAATTATAGTCACCATGAAAATACATTTTAAGTAGAAGCCCAAATACTCATAATAGGCACTAATTCAACTGATAGATAAAAACACATTCCAGGAAGTGACAGCATACATTTATAATGTTATGTATACTGTAGCTATCTCAGGGAATACTAATCTGTTTTTAAAAAAATTCTGTCAGGTAAGCTATTCCAATTGAAAAATACTCATTTTTCTATGCTGAGCAGAACAATTCTTAGCAACATGATCTATTTTAAGACTATATGTGCATTATTTTAAATATTTGGAAATATCTAAAATGACCCAATTCTTTTTTATTCCTTCATAGTTTCTTTCTTTCTTTTTCTTTCTTTTTTTTTTTTTGTGGCACTGGGGATTGAACGCACAACTTTGCACCTGCCAGGCAGGCAATTAAGCCACTGAGCCAAACTCTCAGCCCTAGATTTTTGAGGCAGCGTCACCATTCATAGTTTCTTAATACTTCCTTTTAAAGTCCTTTTCTGAATGACTAGATATCAAGCTACCTTTGACTGCTTTCATTTAAAGTAGGCCTTTAGTAGATTCTCGTGTTTCCTTTGAAATGATGTAGATTTTGATTTTTAAAAAAGGGATTAGACCAGCACCTCCTGTTGTGACCCCTTCAACTTAGACTCACATGTAAAAGTCAAGAACTCAGCAAAAAAACTAAAATTAAGCATTCTTAAAGGTGACTTTTCCAGAACCCAGTAAACCCCTGCTCTTCATGAAAACTTAGTGTCTATTTTACCAAAAGATGCATCGGCAGTAACTGCTTTCAGGCAGTACACATTTTCAGGTATTACAAGCCAAACGGTGGGGGGAATAATCTAAAAAGTTACTACTAAGGCTGAAACAACTAAGAAACTGAAAATCCTAAGATGAGATGGATACACCCTAGGCATCTAGAGTCAGGCCATCCTGGGTCTAAAAACGCAACTCAATACTTACTCTGGTTCAGAAAGTGATCGTTTAGCCTCTCCAAGTGTTTGTTCCTTATTTTAGAGGTAAACATCATAATGCCTCCACCATAGGCTAGCGTGAGGACAGCGGGAGATGATGGCGCCTGACACACAGCAGATATTAAATAAATGGTGGCCACTATCCATGTGTCCGGAGAGGCTGATGGCCCAATGACACTCAGTCTGGGCTCTGAGTCCTTGGTTTCTTCTGTCCCTCAAGATTACATTGGAGTGAGCCCAAGACAGAACTTTAGAGTAAAAACAGTCATCTTTGGTGGGCCAAACGCTTCCTTCCTGTTCACCACCTCTGCCTCGCGTCTTAAATCCTTCATTACCAGTCTGAATTGAAGCCCACAGAGAGAGCAAAAAGAAAAAAATTAAACTAAGAAGAAGGTGGTAACTGGTGGAGCCTTCATCTGGAGCCGGACTCACTGCGCGAGGGGAGCTGTTGGAGCCCGGCGGTACATGGCCGCGGTGTTGGCAGTGGCTGGCGATCCCGGGATCTCTGCAGAACCATTCCTCAGTGGAGGAGAGCGGTGGGTGCAGAGGACTCTGCTGGCTGTCGGTGAGTGAGGAGGGCTTGGTCCTCCCGCAGGAGAGAGTGACTTGCAGGAAGCCATTCCTGGGTCAGGCCAGATATGCCTGGGGCTAAAACTGCTGCTGGCTTCCCCCAGCAGTTCCTAGCTGGGCTCAGACCCGTGGAGACTGCTTGGATGGCTGCGAGCCCGAGGAGGCTGCTCTCAGGGCAGGACTGAGAACAGTTGCTGGCTTGTGGGGATACAGTGCCACGATTTGGGCTGCTGTCTCCACAGGCTAAACACCAGTCGATCCAGAGAGAACCCCAGAAGTGGACTCTTTTGTGTGTGTGTGTGTGTGTGTGTGTGAGTGTGTGGTTTCTGCCCTCCTTTTGGGTCTGGTCTTGTTCTGTTCTCTTTTCTGTCTCTTTTTGCTTTCTTTTCCCTCAGTCTTCTGCAGTGGTTTCCCTGGGTTGGTGGACCCATCTTTGTTTTCCAACCTACTTGCAGTCTCTTTTCCCTTTTCTCACTTTTCTGCCTTTTCTTGTATTCATTTTGAGTCCTCACCCTTGGGGACAGAATTGACATTTTGTGAACCTAAGTATAGTATGTGATTGTTTTGCATCCTGTTGTATGGTTATAAATTCAGTTTATATGGTTGGGGATCAGGGGTTGGATCAGTTTGCTGTTTTGTTGGCTGTGTTTGGTGCTGTGGGTGCCACTGCAGCAGAGTTGACTTGATTAAACTGGATAGCTGTTGGCCTTGCTGGTCTGGGACTGGGATTAACTGGGGGTCGCAGGGAGGGCTGGGTTATGGTACCAAGGAACTAGGGACTGGGCTAGGTGAGCAGTGGTTTTTCATCTCTGACAAACTGAGGAGGTGGGACTTTGCAATAGACTCGGAGCCCAGGAACCAGTTATACCTGGAAGATATCTCCAGGAAGTGCTCATCACCTGGAAGTCCTTAATACTACCATTAAAGTAACCCAATGCAGGCAACTAACAGGTATCACTTTAGGAATTAAAACTAAAAAAGAAAAGAAATGAGAAGACACTTAAACAGCTCACAACCCCAGATACCCAGTTCACCAAAAGCAAACCCAGGGGGCAATGAGGCTGGAAAATCTGAAAGCCCCCTACAAGGTTTCTTAGAAGTGGTAACAAAGCAGTTGAATGAGGCTTTGGAAAAAATGAAATCAGAAATAATCTCTCAAATAACCACAGAGATTACCAAAATATATACCATGCTTAGTGATGTTAGGGCAGATACAGACAAAAAAAAAAAAAACCAGTTTAACCAAATTATGGAAGGACAACATAGGAAGCAAATGGATTCCATAAAGCAGATTCAAGCAGATATCCAGGAGAACAGAAACTCTACTGAAAGTATTCAAAGCAGATAAAGCCAATGTGAGGGCAGGATCTCAGATAGTGAAGACAGGCTCGTAGTCAGTGACCAGGAAAAGAAAGATTCTTCAAAACTAGCAAGGGATCATGAGATATTAATCCAGCAGTTGCTTGATGAATCAAAGAAAAACAACTTAAGATTAACTGTTGTCAGTGAACAAGCAGGAGATACTACAAATGATGTTAAAAACACCCTTACAGACATCGTGTCAGAAAACTTTCCTGGTAGAGAAAAAGAATTTGACATACAAATAAGTGAGGCATATAGAACTCCAATTAGCAATGATAAAAAAAAAATCTACTTCCAGGCATATCATAGTCAAGATTCCAGAAATTCAACACAAGAATAAAATTTTAAAAGCTGTTAGGGAAAAGAAACAAATCACCTATAAAGGAAAGCCCATTAGAATTACAGTGGAGTTCTCAGCACAAACTCTCAAGTCAAGGAGAGCTTGGAGTGAAGTACTCCAAGTTCTAAAAGAAAACAACTTTCAACACAGATTGATGTATCCTGCAAAACTATCTTTCAAAATAGAAGGAGAAACAAAATACTTTCATGATAACGAACAGTTGAGGAAATTCATGACCACTAAACCAGCACTCCAAAATATTTTGAAGGACATTTTAGAAAGGGATGATTAGTACTAGAGTTCCACAAACCCCAATAGAAGGAATCCACTAGGAAAAAAGAAAACAACATGATAAAGATAAGTCAATACGTATCAGTTTTAATCATCAATGTTAATGGTCTTAATTCATTAGTCAAAAGACATAGACTGGCAGAATGGATAAGAAGCAAGATCTAACAATATGCTGTATACAAGAAACACATTTAATTCAAAAAGATACTCATAGACTGAAAGTTAGACGATGGAAAACAATACTCCATGCAACAGGAGTCCAGAAAAAAGCAGAGGTAGCTATTCTATTTGCAGATAAAGTTAATTTTAAGAGAGACAAAGAAAGTCATTATAGATTTAAGAGAGACAAAGAAAGTCATTATATATTGGTAAGCGAACAATCTAAGAGGAAGAGATAATAATGCAACAAATACTAGTCCACCCAGTTATATAAAACAATTATTAATCAACATTAAAAATCAAGTAAGCTTTAATACAACTGTATTGGGAGACCACAATACATTGCTGTCACAAAAAGGTGTGGAGTTCTTGGGGTCCTCTGGGTAGAGTATCATGTCATCTGAAACAGAATCTATGTATATAGGAATTCATTGTGACTGTCAGAGAAAAAGAATTTTGAATAGAATGTAATTTTTTCAGGGTCACCGTCAGATTTTATTTTTAATGTGAAATGTTCACTTGAAAACAATTGTGTTAATAATTAGTTAGATAATGTTTCATGTCTGTATTTTTTGTCTTAAATAATTTTCGGGAATATCCAATGTGCTGATGATTGTTGCTGTTTTGTTGGTTGGGATGAAATTGTTATGTTTTGATTTCTTATTTTTCTTTTGTTTAAAAAAATATATATATCTCCTTTAAAGCAATTTAGGCACTCATGGTTCAAAAAATAAATGTTAAATATAAAAAAAAATAAAAAAAACTCACAAATCTTTCATTACCTACTGCCCTGCCATGATGCCTTCAAACTTACTGTCTTCCAAAGCAATTTTAGAACCTAAAGACTGTTGCTAACGAGTCAGTCACGTGACCAATGGCTTGCCACAGTGGTGGTGACACTTGTAGCACTTTCTATGGTCCGAAGGGCCCGCAGCAGCACATTTGCCATTGGTTCGCCCCGTTGGCTTAGTGTGCTCAGCTGTCCAGACCCTCACTGAATTTCACCCTAGCCTTTTCCGAGAATCACCTTAGTAGAGATCTTGAGACTAGCAGAAGTTTCAAGAACCATGACAGATGGGAAGGTTGGACTTTGGGACCGACAGATCTGATAGCACAGTGGAGTCTCCGGTCTGCTGCACACAGGTCCGACAGCGCCAGGCAAAATGCCAAGGTCACCTCAAGCCCAGAGTGCCTGCCCAGCGGAGGAGGAAAGGGCTGGTTAGGAGCAAAGGAGTCAAAGTGCCCTTTCTGGAAATTTTGCTTACAGTGTTACATAGCCAAGTCCTCGGAGCCAGCATACATTAAACAAAAGCAGTTATTTTTATTCCCCTTAAATTCTCAAAGGTCAAGTATTTTTTTAATGCAACAAATAATTTTTACTGAATAATATAAACCTGATTGAAGCACTTCTGAATGCAGTTTCCTAGAGATTCTAAGTGAAACAGTTTGCATCGGGAGGACAGAGTGATACTGGCACTCAAATCTGCAAAACACACATTCTCTTGAGCTACGTCATGAGCTACTTATTTGGAAGATGGAATAATGCAGATATCTCCTGTCTTCTTAGGACTTGTTAATTAAGTCAGTACCTGCATTCTACTTGATTAGCACCAAACCATGAGAAGGCTGAATTTAAACTAAAGTTGAATACATCGAACCATGAATGAGCTCAGAATAAAATAATCATTATCCTCTGATAGTTGCCGTGCTAAAAAGAAATAATTTCTAGTCATGATAAATGGAGTTCACCTCTCAATAATTCCATCCTCCTTCCTTTAAAGCAAATACTCAAGGAGAGGAAGGTAAGAAAATCTCGCTCATCTCATCAAACTCTTTACTCAAGCCAGTCTAAAAATAACTGCAACTGAGAAAGAAAAAGATCATACATATGTAGGAATACATATATAAATGTATGCATGTATATGTATACAAGATAGATAACTATACTACTAATCTATGTTAGTTCATCAGAAAGAACAGTTGGTGCTTCATTGTTTGTTTTATCATTTTTTTATGGCTAGATCTTGTAACCTGAACTACTTCTAAGATAACAATATGCAATATATCAACTCGTGTTAATTTCCTACTTTTTTTGAAATTCCGTATCATTTCTATCCTTTTTTGTTTTGCTTTTTAAAATTAAAAAAAAACCCTGAAATCATACAGATATCTAAACTTCTTAGAAGATTCTTTAATATAACATGGGTGAGGTCTACTGAAAAATAAAATTTTCAGGATACCCACAATTTGTGCTAAAAGTTTTTCCCAGTGCGCGTGCATGCAGATGGGACGGAGCCTGCTTGCGGTTGGCCTCTGGTCACAGTTGGGAAGCACAGGCTTTGCTGTTTGTCCCCATGCACAACAGAAAGAAAAGAAGTAACAAAAACAAAAGAAAGGTGAGGGGAGGGCAGGACACAGAGAGGGAAGGAAGCAAAGCAGACCTGTAAATAAAATGCAAGGGGAGGGATGAATTATTATGGGGTGCAGCTCCACGGCAAGTGTACATTCTCTCTCTCTCTCTCTCTTTCTCATACTCACATTCTCTCATTCATATTCGACCTCCTCCCCATTTTTCCTAGAAAGAAATGGCACTGTCTAAAAGAAAATTACTTCTGCTTCCAGGTAAGTGGGGGAAAAAAAAAGCAGCAGCTCTAGCAGGCTCTGTGCACAGAAGCTATTTGGATTGGAGGTGTTTGAAGAAATTACAAGGGCTCCTGTGACACAAATCAATGTGCTTCTTCTGCCGAGCCCACCTGTTCTGCCCTTCCAGGAGATGGCTTAAGGGTATGGAGGGGAAGAGAGCTAACTGCACAACAGCCTGCTGCTCCTAATGCGCAGCTTTATTTGGGTACCAGTGAGTCTCTTGAATACGAGCAGAGAAAACGGTGCAAAGTCAAAGAAAGAAATCCTGCCATGCACATAAATTCTGACACCTGTGCTCAGGGAAGTGTATTCTACCCATTCACTTGTTCGCTGGGAACCAGTGATATAAAATTACATGTAATAGGCTATAAAGTTACATGCAACAAGGTATCATTTTCCACCTCTCAGGAGGGGGGAAAGAAATGACAACACTTGGTACAGATGTCACTCAGGGGTAACTAATGCTCTTGTGTGTTGCTAGTGGGACAGCAAATTACAAACCTTTTAGGGAAATAATTTGGTGGCTTCCATTCAATTCTATGAATTGAACTTATAAAAAAGAATTGCTCCACTAGTCACAAATTCATTCAAGTACTAAATACAATAAAACATTTGTGCCATCTAATTAAGCTTGAGCTAAAAAATGAACATCTCTAGGATTATAAAACAAAACAAAACAAAAGAAAACCAAGGTAGCCCCAAGGCAGGGATCAGATCCACACAACAGCCAAGGTCAATCAAAAGAGGAGAGACAGAAGGTCTTTCCCTGAGTTAAATGCCAAATACTAAGAGGTGCTCTCTTTGCTGGATTAAATGACACTGTTAAGTATTAGTCAACTCTCCACAACTACAAGATACCCGAGATAATCAACTTCACAGTAGGAGAGACTCATTTGAGACCATGGTTTCAGAGGGTTCAGTTCATGGTTGGTTGGCTGTGGTGCCGCAGCAGTCCGGGGGAAGGGGCAGGCAGGCTGAGGGTGCCTGTTCACTTCAGGGAAGCCTGGAACAGAGGAGAAGCAGGCCGGGCTGGGCCCCCAGCACTGCCTCCAGAGCACCCTGTGATCTAATTCATTCCTCTAGGTCCAGCCTCCTGAGGCTTCCCAGCTACCCAAGAGCACCAAGACTTCAACACACGGCCCTTTGGGTGACTTCTGAGGTCCACAACATGGCACCCATCAGTGCAAGAGGCTCTTCCTCCACCCTGCCTGAGACAAACACCATTCCAGAAGTAAGACATCTGCGTTGGACAGGGTCAAGGGCTGGGGTGGTCACACTCACAGCACTGCTGTTATCGCGGCTGAACCCAAGCAGGAAGCAACACAATGGGTCCAGGACAGAACGGTGGCTCCTTCTCTGTGAGTACTGCTTCTCCAGCCTCAACCATGAGGGACACGCACATCAAGGTGTCAAAAGCAAAGGTGACATGAGCGTAACCCAGGAAAAGGAAACACAGGGAGTACAAGATGTGTGTACCCCACACAACGGAGATGACAAAACAAAGGGAAAGAGACTTTAAATAAACAGGCTTTTAAATAGTCAAAGAGATAGAGAGAAGAATAGAAACTATTCTTTTTGTTGTTGCTGTTTGTGGCATCAGGGATTGAACTCATAACCTCGTGCCTACCAAACAGCTGCTTAAGCCACTGAGCCAAACTGCCAGCCCTAGCTTTTTTGAGGCAGGGTCACAATATATAGCTCAGGCCAGCCTTGCGCTCGTGTTGTAGCCCAAGCCAGCCTCGACCTCACAAAGCTCCTCCTACCTCAGCTGGGATTAAAGGTGTGTACCACCATGCCTGACTAAGAATAGAAACTATTAAGCACAAATAATGCAGGTGGAAACAAAACAAATTCTACATAAAAAGCACAGCCATTAAAATAACTACATTGATAAGCTAATTTATAGGCTAGATAGAACTGAAGGCAGAATTAGTAAACAGGAAGATAACCCTCAGAAAATTACCTAGAACTTCATATATATATAAACGCCCATAAACATATATAAGGTTTATATATCCAATTAGTATATATTTATCATAAAAGAACAAATCCAAAATATTGACAAGGTTTTACACACAAACATGTTTAATGTCAGTTCAATTTTAATAGTAAAATTCAAAACTCAGACATAATTTCAGTATTTACTGAGAGTCCTGAGGACAGCGCATGGAGCTGGACTGGCCTTCCAGTCCTCCAGCGGTCACTACCGATGCTTCCGCAAGATCTCGCTTTGAAAGCCTTTTGAAAGATTTTGTCCTTCAATCTATGCTTTTGAAATCTCAGGATGTTAACACATTCACTTAGTGAAATAGTATGCTTTGATTAAAATTAAGTATATGCCAGATGTGATGGCAAATCCCTGTAATTTTAGCACTTAGGAGGCTGAATCAGATGGTTTGCTGTGAGTTTGAGGCCAGCCTGGGGTACACGATGAGTTAAAGGCCAGCCCGAACTACACAGCAAGACCCTGTCTCAAAACAACCAAAAAACAAGTATAACATCTGAAGAAATTGAAAACTGTCTAGGAAGTAAATCTAAGGGGAAAAAGCATGCTGCAAACTTCTGTCAGTAATTATAACTCTATAACTTTCACAGAAAAATTAATTATCAGCAAACTAGCGTTGACACCAGAGTGTGCAATTACACAATATTTTTCTTTCAGTAGCCCTGTAGCTAGGAGTTAAGTAGTATTAACTGCCTGCATTAGGCAATTTATTTAATTAAAAATTTCAACTCTTGAGTCAGAGTTTCAACTGTTGAGTCATTATAATGTGAATTGTGGAATCTCAAGTGAAAAATTCCAATCCCAACAGACACATCTGCAAGGTAAAGGGATGCTCTGTTTGCAAGCTCCATCTTCATTCACACTGTCCTTGATGCCCTATGGGTAAAGTCATCGCTGACAAGGCAGAGCTCCTGGGAAGGACTCCAGGCTCTGGTCACCAGCAGGACACTCAGACACTGGCAGGTACTTTTCCAAGCCTGGCTCAGTGCCTCCCAAAATACCTGATGAATTACAAACCCACCTCCAGGCGCTCACAGACAGACAGTTTTCCTTACCTACTCAAGAATTTAGGAATGGTATAAATGACCTTAAATCACATTTCAAATACTGTTCCTAGAAAGAGTGATATAAACCAAACCTGAATTCCCCACATAAATAATAATTTTCCCTAATTCCTAACTATGCCCCAATACCTTCTGTTCTACCGAAAACCTATTGAATTAACTAATAATCTAGACTTGCAAACTTTCTACTGCATAGTTTGATCAGAGTGACACAGACATTCGCGCTGACATCCATTCATATTTAGAACGTAACACGATATATGGATTTCTAGCATTATGTCTGAAAAAAATTTTCAAGATTTCAAAAGCATAGATTGAAGGACAATATCTTTCAAAAGGCTTTCAAAGCGAGATCTTGCGGAAGCATCGGTGGTGACCGCTGGAGGAAGATGTCAAACTGATCCCGCAGACTGCAGACTGCAGAATTGCACCTCTTTCTGCTCCCTCGTCGCGGTCGCTGGGGAGCTCACCTGGAGCCCTTCTGTCACACGATAGTCCCCACACAGCTTTTTACCCTGATGTCTTTGTATGCTGAGGTTTCAGTGTCAAGAAACTCAAAACACTGACCTCGGCAACTCAGAGCCTTGAGTCCACACGGCCAGTCCTGTCCAGCATAGTCAGAAGACTTACAGCCGGCTCTTTAGAAAGCAGCTTTTAGTTTCCTCATGTCTGCTACTCAAGAAAGCAAAAGACTGGGTGTGACTGTAGCGTAGAAGACTATGAAACAAGTCTCGATTCACACGGGAGTGCTGGTCCGTGTCCTGCGTGCAAACCTCTGTGCATTTCTAACTGTAAGTCTTTTCTTTTCCACAAAACATTTGTAGTTAGCATGACAGGACCATTTAAAAAGTTCTGGTCCTGCCGGGCGTGGTGGCGCACACCTTTAATCCCAGCACTTGGGAGGCTGAGGCAGGAGGATCATTGTGAGTTTGAGGCCAGCCTGAACTGCATAGTGAGACCTGTCTCAAAAAATAGGGCCGGGTATTTAGCTCAGTGGTGTAAGTACCTGCCTGGCAGGCACGAGGTTGTAAGTTCGATCCCCAGTACCAAAAAAAAAAAAAGTTCTGGTCCTTCATAGAAGCTCCCTGGAGCCCTGTTCCTTCCAAAGACACTGCCACACCCAGAACACTTCAGCACTCGCCCTGGAGGCCATCTTCCCAGCCAGGCAGGACAGTCCTTCCTCTGATCCTGAACCTGCCACCTGTTCATCCTCCCCGGCTGGAACTTCTCTGTTCTGCTCCTGCTCCCCTGCCCTCTGCACCAGAGGCCCATCAGCCCCAGTCACTCCGTTTGTAAGCTCCATGCTCCCCATTCTCGTAGTCCTCAACCGTGTCACAGCAGACACCTGTCCAGAGCTGGAAGCTAAGCGGTGGGGACAGGGAGCCAGCACTTGGTGACGGCCACACCCGGGCCAGCAGCTTCTGTGCCCCGACCGTGGGTAACAGGGCCAAGGTTAGAGGCAGGCCCTGTACCGAGACTGACGTATCCGGCACACACTAGAGACTGCCTAACCTTTGCTGACCAGATTACTTTTCAAAACTCCCTCTGAAAGAGGGAGCTGACCTTTATTGCTCAATTTTAAAGGAGGAAAAAAAAAAATGTTAGCTCACCATTTTAAAAAGATGAGAATCAAAAACTTAGTTAAAAACATGCAGACTTTTTCCAGACCTTGGTCTCACTTGGCTGCTTGATAACGATGTTCACTGTAAGTGTCAGGCTTAATTAGTTTTGAATTCTCATCCATGGCCTTTCCTGACTTCTCTGAACTTCAAACTGCTGTCCAGGGACCACATGCTGCTGGTCACGGTGGCGCATGTCTGTAATTCCAGTACTCCAGAGGCTGAGGCAGGAGGATCTCCTTGAGAGGCTAACCTGGGCTACATAGTGAGTTTAAGGCCAGCATGAACTACATAGTGAGACCCTGTCTCAAAAAACAAACCATAAAAAAGTGCTTCACAAGGAGATTTTAAGGTCTAAAGTTCATAGCACTGGTGAAATTGTATGGCAAATGATCTGACCATAGACACACTCGGCAATACTTGGTTTTTTCTTTTCTACAATTACCTTTTTTATTAACAAATAACAATTATAATTAACATAGCCATCACTTTAACAGTAAGAATATTTAAAACCTACTCTTTTTTAAATTTAAAGTATATAATAATTATGGTCAACAAATTGCCATGCTGTGTGGTAAATCTCTAACTTTATACCCTGCAACTGAGTCAGGATAAAGGAAAGATCAGGAGACAGGAGACACAGAAAATCAGAATCTTAAAATTGTACTTTTAAAAAAAACTGCAGCTTTGGGAAGGAAAGGCACTTACGCCCAGTTTAAATTTTTTTGTCTTCTCCTAAGACCCAGTAAGCCTGGGCCATCCCTGCTCAGCTGCAAAGCGGCCCCTTTCACTGCGAGGAGCCCCCTCTCCTCCACAGCACTGCCTCTCCTCAAGGAGGCAGTGATGCGAGTGGACAGCAGATCCCAGCTCTGCACACGCGTCGGTGGCTGCAGCTGACACAGACAGGTGGCGGGACACACATCCTGGTTGCCCCTCTGGGAGACTCCCTGGGTCCCCACAAATGCACCCAGCTCTGGACCACAAGGCTCTTCTCTCTCCGGCCCACACTGTCTCTCTGAGTGAGCACTTTTAAATTCCAGCCCGATAAATTCCTTTATGCCTCTTATGAACTCATCCTGAAAATTCTTGCTCAGTGAGGAGAGTCAGGGAACCTGCAAACCCGCTGCATTTAGGGGCCCCTGGGGCCATGCCACCTCTCACCCTGCTGCAGATGACCATGCCGGTACTGCTGTAGGCATGCAGAGATGGGGTCTACTAACTCCCGAGCTCCCACAGTCTGCCAGCCACAGTGTCTCCACTGTGACCCCAGGACCCCCAGGCTCAGGAAAGAGCTCTCCAGCTCTCCAGCTGCGAGCCGGCAAGAGTGGGCTTCATCCCCAGCCCTCTGGTGCTGAGCCAGGGCTGCTGCTGCTCACCCTGACCTGCTGGCTCCATTTTCTCATCTGTGGGGGTGGAAACTGCCACCTCTTGACTCTGCAGCTTACAGAAGCACAACTTGCAAAAGCCTCTCTGTAATGGTTGACACATGGTGTCAACTAGAGAAGTTAGGAGAGACTCAGCAGGGGACTGTGGTCCTCACTTTGAAAACATCCTCATTCTGTGCCAGAGGAGGGCATGGAGGTGGTGTGAGGGCTACACCCACCCTGGGGGGGTGGTAGCCTGCTTACAATATAAGCGGGGAGAGGAGGCTTGCTTTCCCCTTCTTTTGCTCTGGCTGCTGCCTTGAAGTGTTGCCCAGTGCCATGCCACCCGGCCTGGGAGCCAGCTGATTACAGACTGAAACCTCCACGGTGAGCTAAATAAACTTTTCCTTCCTTAACTTTGGATGTTGGGTATTTAGTCTCAGCAACCAGAGAAAAGTAACTAAGACACTCTCCTACAGAAGACTGTATTTTAAATTGATTTTGAAAGTCTAAATCACAGATGTCCAATCACAGCTATGTAAGTTGGTGCTCAAAAGAACAGCTGGATGACTGATACAGGGGGAAAAAAAAAGAAGAAAAAAGAAAAAGAAAAAGAAAAAGATTCAAATGAGAGGAAAAGAGGAAAGAATGAAAATTCATTTTCTTTCCAATTCCTGTACTGTAAACTCAATACCAACGCTAATCACTAAGTCATATGATCTCAGTCTTCAAAATCAGGACTTTAAATGTTATCTACTGCATGTATGTATCTGATTCCTGGCTACTTTTATGTGGCTGATGAGAGAGAAAGAGGGAGAGAGAAAGCGAATAAAATAACAGCAAGCCCACCCCTTACTAAGGTAGGCCATTTAAAATCTGGCTACTCCTGTCACTAAATCAATCTTTTTAACACAGGACCTTAAAAAAAGGCTTTTTCCCACTCCCATCCCAGTCTCCTGACTCCCAGATCCTGTGCTCTGACTTCTGTATCAGCCTTGTCCTGTGGGCCTAGAGCCATCACGAGGTGGACGCAACGGGACCAGAGATTCCCCACTGCTGTTCAATGACTGAGTTATAAATGTACTGTCCCGGGAACGGTCCACTGCAACAAGGGAGACAAAGCTCCTTCAGGGGCACAAAAGTCACACAGGCACGGGCACGGAGTAGGGAGGAACAGAGGGAGCCTGGCGAGACTTCAAACAGGAAGGCGCTGGCTCAGAGTGAGGCAGAGTGCAGAGAGCAGACAGGAAAACAGGGTGACAGCAGCCATCCATAACAAGGCTAAAAAGATCCCCTCGGGATCAAAGTCAAGGAAGATATCCAGGGTGGAAGTGAATGAGGAAATGAAACCAAAACACAGCACAGTGGAGCAAATAATTCTTGTAGATCTCACGGGGAGATACTAGGAGGCCATGGCAGCGTTCAGAAGTGGAAGCAAAAGCAGGACGGTAATTCACAAGGACCTGGGCCCATCATGGCGGGGTGCCCGGGATGGAGGGATTAGGAGGCGTGAGGTCACAGGGTTTGCTGAACGCACTGTCAGCGCATCGTCCCAGCGCCTGGGAAGGGACAGCTCAGCTCCTCAGCAGCCCACTCAGCTTCCTGACACTCACCAGCAACAGACAGACAGGCACCTCCTTCAGAAGTCAACGACCACAGACAGACGTCCCCCCACCCCCGTGGACAGGCCGTGTGGGGATCCTTAGTCTTGCCACCAGTCTGCTTTCTAACCATGCCAAATAGCCCCACACAGATCATCCACTAGGAGCCTGGAGTCTGTGAGAACTTCTGTAGTAAACAGCTCATTTTGTACTGAGTGTACAGGAGGATCGAAAATCTACACATGCAGATTATTCAGTACCGCCTGCCCGGGTAGAATTGGTCATTCTCCAGGTGGCCTTGAGTGTGAGCTCCTGGCCAGGGACAAGTGATGACAGCCGCCCTTGCCCTTCAGCTGCTGCTGCGTATTTTCCCACTTATCATTGCTCCGAATCACACCACTCAGCATTACACAGGAATCACCGTTTCCCCCTCTCAGCACTGATACCGCATGCAGTGCAGTGAGGCATGCAGGATTCCACTCCACGGACGCCCGTCACACACGGGAGAAATCTTGTACTCTGCCCAAAACTACACTTAGGAAAGAAAACCAAGACGAGGGTGAGTTCTGGGTTAGGAAGCTTTGCTGCCTAATTTTAACAAATGTGATTTCAACTTTGACACTAACAGAATATGCTTCGGAGAATTCTCAGGGAGAGACCTACGCGACTGTTTAAACGTATCTCTGCTGCCATGTTTTAACTACTAGTTGACAAACCACATCAGGAAGATGGCATCTGCCATGTTATTAGACACTGAGAGTTGTGACGTTAATGAAATACCGAGTGCACGCCAGCCTCCACTAGATCCTATGCCCCACGGTTCTCAAATGAAGCCCAACAAGCTCAAACTCAGGGTGGCATTCACCGCTAACCTCAAAGGCACAGCCTTCAAGATAAACAGTGGTGAGGGGGTGTGGTCAAGGATCAACACAGAACAAGACTGGTAACATCAAAAACACCCAAAGAGCACCAGGAAGACTACGTGGAATTTCACGTACATACTGACAGAACTCTAACCCTAGAAACACTTTTGCTTTATCTGCCCTCTAAGAAAAATCTTGTGAATCAGCAGTCAGTGACTAGGACTCCAGAAAGAAGCTGAAAGATGATGCAAAATTATTCTGCAAAATGCCAAATCAGTAAGTAAAAGGCAATCTCCAAGCTGATAACTGGAAATCTGAAACTTTACATACCAAGGTCAATTTGGAGTGTTTTCATCACATGCAACTGAAAGATATTCACATAAACTATACTTTTGCAGAGGGCAGGTGTTTCAAGAAAACCTTATGACATAAAAAAAAAAAAAGAACAAAAGTGCTTGACATAAGTATGCTATTCATGGAGCCTGAGGATTTAAGCATATTCCAAAAAAACTCCTCTTGCTGGAGTAATGCATTTAGGAGTATCTCTTCCATTAAACCAGCACGCTGCTAGACAACACACAGTTCAAGGTGGACTAAGGGAAACTTCCTTAAAATGTAGTCACGAGCATTCCCTTAGGTCTCTGGCAATATATCTACATAAAATACATATTTTGAAGTGTCTGCTTCTCTAATATGCACACAATGTACCACGTTTTCCTAAAATATTTGATTAACAAAAGTCCCAAAACTTCTTTGGGACACTATGAATGAATAAATATTTAAAGAAGAAAGAATAGCTGTGTTTCTAAAAACCACAATAGAAATTTTTCTTCACAACATTCTATATTCATATGAAAATCACAGTGAACAGGTATAACCGTCATCCAAAACTTATACTACACTCCTGCATTTATACATTTATTTTATGTACGAATCGTATGAATAACATGTGTTGCTACTGTTTCTCAAACAAGATTCCAATATACAGTAACTATCACTGTAGTCAGTTATTTTTTGTTTTTTTAACCAGTTTTTAAGACACAAATGGCCTTAACACCATTTAAATAGGGCATATCCTTAGTTTCCAGATGTTTTAGTTTCTAGATTCTTAAATATATAAAACATCTAAGACCAAGATCATGGTGCGATGTAGCAAGATTTTATACCACAACTGTGGACAGGAAAGGAGGAATGGAAATATAAATGTAGAGTGTAAGTCTTGCATGACAGAACCCCACTGCATAAAACAGGACAGCGGTGGTGAACCTATGGCACACGAGTTGTGTTTCCTTTAAGACAAAAGATGTTAATGCATGAGTTTTTTTTTTTTTTTTAAACTCAAGTCCCCGTACTCAGGTTTGCTTGCAGTGTGGGCACTGTGCGATAAAGAAGTGCGTTTTGGTTTGCAGTGGGGCCCTCATCTCTAAAAAGTTCCCCATCATTTAGCCAGGGGTTCTCCAGGCTGCAGTGGAGACAAACCCTGAGAGAACTCAAGTCATCACTTGACCAAAGGCAGCAAATGATACACTACTCATTCGCACTGACTTGGCTTCAGAAGGAAAAAAACAAAAACCACCGCTCATGCCCTGCTACTAACTTGTAGGTAAGTCACTGGTGGAGCAATAGTGTTGGGGACACACATATTTTATGTTTGCTTCAGTTTGGTAGCCGTATAATTATATAAAGGATCAAGCATAAAGCATATGAAAAGCATACGATGCGCTGTGTATTTCTAAGTCACCACATGGGGATCTACTCCTTTTCCTCCTTTGAAGCTGGCCTGGATGTTTCCCAGTGTTAAGAAGCGCTGCTCTCACCTGTTCATCTCCAGCTCCCTCTGATGTCCACCGCGGCACGATGAGGCTCTCCTTCACCTTCAAAGTGAGGTCACGGTGGCGCAGGTGTCTACTTGGCCTGCCTGGAGTGATGCTTTAGACTCTGGCAAAACTCATCTTAGTAACCTGAAGTATAGTGCTTTTTCATTAACACCAAACTAAACATATCATGGCATTGACGATTTTAAAGCTTGAAAACAAAAGGCAACAAAGATCATTTGGTTCTGCTCATTTTTCACAAAGTGGGAGAGATGAGAAGAGCATTCCACTTCAGTGTCTTCCGGGGACAGAAAGCTGGTGGTGAAACTGGAGATGTCGTCTGGCGGCACAAGAGCTGAGGAAGCCACGAGCCCCTGCCAGCTCAGACACCAGTTTCCTTGTGCACCTGCAGTTAACCACTGATGTCACAAGGGGCTAAAAATGGGAACGATGCTCCGACTCGGGGAGCCTTAAAATAAAAGAGCCCAATGCCCACCTCCCTTGGAACTTGACTGCATGACACAGTACCAGAGTTAAGAAGAGCTGGCAGGTGTGGCCCACCCTCACTGTGACACAGTGCACCCTTTTCCTGGCCACTCAAAGAAGGATCTACATCTCTGTGAGGGATGATCGTGTGTCTGAGGTCACACACTGCCATGACAGGAGCACAGCCTCCAGACCATGTGGAGAGGTGTGAACTGATTTACCCGGGCAGGTTGACCAGCCCTTGTCTGAATGCCTTGGCAGCACACTGTTACAGATTTTGGTTCCGGGGGTGAAGAACATTCACCCGGGGTTGAAAGGCGAAGCCTCCCTCGCCTCACCTGGAAATCTGACATTTCATCTCTCAGATCTGAAACTTTATGAGCATGGTGTCAGCACTCAACAAGTTTCAGATTCTGAAGCCATCTGAATTTGGGATCTTCAGATGAGGGATACTCAACCTATACCGGAAAACAAAAACAGGAGGAAAAATAATCTTTTGAAGGAGTCTTTTCAACATGTATTGATGCAGCGCCTATTACACACCAGGTATTGTTTTGGACCAAAATGAGAATATGATCCTATAGGTACTTCTAGTCATACGTGGCCGAATGATCACCTCAAAGTTCATAGGGTTATGACTCACACAAAAGCGAGGTGCATGGGGACATGGCAGCTCACGTCTGAATGGGGGAAGGGGCAGAGTGAAAATTTAGGTTGAGCTGTGGGTTTATAGGAGCATTTGAGAAAACCAGTACTATCCGTCCTCGCTCCCGATTATCCGTACCCCACAGTGGCAGAGGGGAGCGCAGAACAAAGGGGCCAGAGGGCTCCCAGAGCCAGTAGATGATCAGGCTCAGAGGGGAGGAGCGGCAGGAAGGTGATTACAGGCACAGAAACAGAAGGACGCAGGTGACAGCGCTCTGGGGGGGGACAGAAGGGCTTTCTCCTGCACATGCTCAGGGTGGGGTCCCTGAGGTCAAGCAGCTCTCATTCAGCATCAGGGAAAGGGTGCTGGGATTTGGGGGTCAGAGCAGGGCGAGGTATGGAAGCCCTGCGCCACCTCCAAGGAAGGGCAGCAGAAGGGATGGGACCAAGGAAGCCATAGAACACTGACTAGGCAGAAAAACTAAAGTGAAGACGGACAATGAAGAAACAAGATAACAGGAGAGAGAAGCGATGTCTTTGAGGGTGACCCTACAGTGAAGCGGGGTGAAGAGGATGGAAAGGAAACAAGCAAGGACCACAGCGTTCAGGGCTGCGAAGAGAGCGCATGCCGAAGACACAGGCCCTCCCTGCGCTGTGTCTCCAGGTGCACGGGCGTCATCCAAGGACCCAGGCGAGTGTCCCTCTGGTCACGTGCTTTCATGGAAATAAGACATGCTGCTAATCGAGCAAAACCCCTGTGGCTTTCCGCTCTGATCCCCCCTCTCGCTGGGTCTGCGGAGCCCGCGGTGCACAAGCACCTTCCAGGCCGCCTAGGTAGAGCGAGAGCAGGGAACACACCCAGGACCCTGAGTTCCGGTGCCTCTCCCTGCTCTGAGGTCACAGCCGGGCGAGCCGAGGGCAGGAATAACTCCCCAAATGCCTCGCGTCCCTCAGCACTGACTCAGCAGGACTCAGGCTGGGGTAAAGAGTGCAGCACAGCACGTGTGAGCGGTGAAGGAGAAACAAGGTCAGGAGCATACAGGGCCACAAACTCAGAAGGAAAATCCTCCAGCCAGCAAACAGAGAACAATCTAGACGAGGGTTTGTGTCTTCACATCTGATCAAGACAGAAGTTGTCTTCAGTGTAACAGTGAAAAGTTCACCCCACCGAAAGGCACTATTTTTGACAGAAATGAAAGCAGGTAGACTTCATCAGCACGTTTGCATTTGCAGGACAGAAACCTGTATACACTGCAAACCCCACTGTGAGAGAAGGCACCTGTTTTATGGAGTATCTCAACTATCGATTCTCAAATATGCAATAATTAACTACAGAGGAAAGCCAGGATCACCTCTACAGTCTATCTTTCAAAATTACATTGCAAAACTTTTATCACACAGAAAAAAGGTTGTCAAACTATGCAGTAGCAAAAGAGAGAAGTAATGGGAGGCTGCACAAAGTAGTTAATCAAACCGTTATTATATTCTAAATTTGTATTGTTGTAGTATCTGGAAGCTTTTTAAGTTTGTAAGTGTTGTGATTTACTTTCCCAATCTAGCAATTTCCTTTTGTACCTAATTCTATACAGTGGTGCCTCAATTCACAAACACAATTATTTCCACGATTCAGGTTGCAAACTGAATCCACTGTATTTGATTGAGTTCTCATCCAACTTGGTTTGTGATCAGAATTGTGGAAAGAATTAAGCTGCGAACCAAGGTACCACTGTACTCATGACTCAATATTTCTTGTCTGAAACACTGTCTATACCATGTAAGATTCAGATTGCACAAGTCCTGGGCTGACCCCTGATTATAGATCTTGCCTTTAGGAGAGCAATACCAGCAGGAAAGCAGGGACTGAACTCCATGCTGCAATGGATTAAAGAAAATGCAAACACTTCAGAAAGGTCGGGGAGTGCAGCA
Organism: Dasyprocta punctata; assembly: GCA_004363535.1. Taxonomy (NCBI): domain Eukaryota; kingdom Metazoa; phylum Chordata; class Mammalia; order Rodentia; family Dasyproctidae; genus Dasyprocta; species Dasyprocta punctata. Next base: position 36,139 of record RJWM01005937.1, on the reverse strand, counting down.
CAGTGGTAGACAGTATGTATGCTTAGCGTGCATAAGACCCTGGGTGCCAGCCCGAGCATGATGCAAACACAAGCCAATAGCAACAGCAAAACCCCACTCTTTATGTAAAGGTACCTCACAGAAATAACAGTAAAGAAAACTGCAAACCATCAAGATGTCTTTAACATTAAAGGAACACACTAAACTAACACAAAATTAATATTCTGGTATAAAAGCAGAACTCTTACGAATCAATAAAAAAGAGACAGTCCAAGAAACAAAACTAATTGGCTAAGGACAGAAAAAAAAAAAACCACAGAAAACATAATCTTTAAAACACAGAAAACATAATCTTCAAATACAACCAAAAGGGCCAGGCGTGGTGGCACACACCTTTAATCCTAGCACTCAGAAAACTGAGGTAGGTGGAGTGCTGTGAGTTCGGCTTGGGCTACAACATGAGCAAGGCCAGCCTGAACTACGTAGTATAATCCTGTCTCGAAAAAAACAGGACCAGGAGTTTGGCTCAGTGGCTTAAGCGACTGCTTGGTGGGTGTTTGTGAGTTTGATCCCCACTACTGAAGGAAAAAAAAAAAAAACCCAAAAGGCTCAACTTCATTAAAAATCATGGAAATTTATATGTAAACTAAGATGTGTTTTCTCATGTTGGCCAAACGCTTGAGTACGATATAACAAAGCACCCTTGAGGTTATGAAGAAACAAGAGCTTTCATTAGTGATGACAGCGCAAACCAACTGGCATGTCCACTCTGAAAAACAATTTGACAACACTGAAGCAAATCAAGGGGGCACAGCCTTCAGAAGCAGGCCCTCTCCTGGATAAAAATGTCTGTGCACAGTGACTGTGTGTAAGAGAAACAGCACACAGTAAGACAGAACTTCTGCAAAAGGGAAGAGGAGGTAACCGATAGAGGAAAGGGCATGAAAAAAGAATTAAGATGTGTTATGCACAGGTACCACCTCCCCACGATACATGCGATTAGGATGGGCTGCAAACAGGCACCTATACGAATAAAAAAAACCTTTAAGTAAAAAGAACGACACAGCTCAAATGGTTTTCGACAGTCTGGTAACTAAAGAAAATGAGGGTATATTCACACAATGAACTACAGAATAGAAATAAAAATGAACAAAGTGCCATCACATACTTCAATACGGATGAAATCTCCAAAAATTAACTTTGAATAAAATAACCTTCCCAGAAAAGATCAAACCACGTATGTTTTCATTTCTACAAAGGTGAACTCAGGCTAAATTAAGCAACACTGTTTATGGATGCATATGCTTGTAGTGAAACTATATTAATAACTGATCAGTAAAAACTAGGATGTTGATCAGCTCTGACACTGAAAGCACAGGGCACGTCCTGGACAGGTAGCACGGTAACCTTCAGTGGGCCCACTGCTCTGCTTCATATGCACAGGGGTGTTGAGCAACCATTTATTACTGTTTCTAAAACTCTGAGCATATGTTACCTGTACTCGTTTCTGTTACACTATTTCAAAAAACCCAACTTTAAAAGGGATTCAGGAGAGCCAATGGAAGTAGACTGATCTTTCATGTATAATGACCCAAGGTGATGGTACAAATAACTGACAAGTCTCCCTGTTCCAGGTTACAAATACAGTCCGTGATGACCTGTTTTTATATAGGATGGGACTCTAAGTTATCTTGAGATAATATCTGAATACTCAGTCTCCTATTTTTGCACAACATTAGTGGCCTGGATTCCAAATGAAGTGGTATGTTCTTGGATCATCAAACATTCTTGTATGATACCCATGACTACCTTAGAACTATCTCTTTCAGACACTGAGTTCCAAATCTCTGAGGCTGCCAACAGTCAGCTGCAGAGCTCATAAAATTCGGGGTCAAGTAACAGGTGATGGATCATTAAGTACAACTCTTACTTCTAAAACGATGAAAGTGTAATTGGAAATACAACACCAGCCAACTGCCTAACCCAGCATTACCGTACAGATCAAAGCCCGGGTTATCTCAGAACACGCAGTTTAAAGACACGTAGAAGTAGGTTGTAGAAACTTTTGTAACCACCTAAAGTTGTACTAGGAATTAAGCCTTTTTTTTCTTCTATTTGTTGTGATGGGCATATGGGAATCACATTATTCTGCTCATTTAAAAATCACATTTAAAATTTCCATAAGAAAAGATGCACTGCACACACCACACACACATTCCTTATATTTTTTTTCTGTAGGTTAACATTCTAAAGTTACATTCTTCTTTTCTAGATTGGCTTTTTACTCTTCCTCCTCCTTCCATAATGACTCTCTCCTTTTCCAATCCCTTCTCTGCAGTCCAACCAGTGATTTGTTTTCTACAATGCAAAATGCTTTTTCTATGGCTCGATGACTTCCTGTGGCCTCCAGAATAAACTAGGCCCAAACTCCGGGCCACAGAACAAGCGCTCAGATCCGACACCTGTTTCCGAGCTCCGGCTGGCACACTCTCCCCCAGCCCCATCTCCTCTCACTCAGTCCTAAGGAGCTTAGATCCCACCAGCGGCCTCACTGACTTCCACAGAACCCTCTGGAACAGCCTCTGCCTCCCTCCCCTAGGCTGTGCAGCACCCTAACCCACCTGAAATGCAGAACTTACTGCGAGTGCTTTCACACATGAGGCACAGTCAAAACTGAATGTTTAAATTTAAAAACAATGATAGTAAAAGACCCATTGCCATTTATCTCCTTCCAAATACTCTGCCTTGCTTTGAACACACTCATCCCATCGTTCTTACCACTTTCTGCCGCAGTTCTGGAAGTCCCCTGTCCTGAGTGGCTTTAGGAAGTGTGATCAAAAATACAGTGAATGCTGTTGCCAAGCACCGCCCCAACCCCCAGCAGAATGACAGTGTGTCCTCTGCCTTATTCGCCAGATCTGGTACCCTGCAACTGACGGCTCTTCCAAGGCAAATGTTTTGAACTGACTAAGGATATCAAAGTGGCCATGACAGTGCCACTAAAGACTCTCACGAAAGAGGACTTCCAGAACTGCTTCAGAACATGGCAAGAATGAGGAGGTAATTGTGTTTGAAGGGAGAGGGAATGTTTTGAAGGAGTTTAATGGCAATGTGTCTTTTACTGTAATAAACGTTTTAGAAATGTAAATATTCACTGTATTTTCAGATCACACTTTATAGGTGTCTGTGTAGAATGGAACTTCCCTGACTAAAAAACCATGACCGATTCAACAAGGTAGCTCTCTGTGATAATGGAAATATTCCACACCTGTGCTGTCAAACATGGCCACCACCAGACACAAACACCTGAAATGTGGCTATCACCACTGAGGAACTACGTAGTTAATTTTAGCTGTTATTCATTTTAATTTATATTTAAATAGCCCCATGGGGCTTACAGTGCAGTTTTAAGAGACTATAATACAAAATCCCTTCTGGCCCCAAAAGCCCTACAATTCTAGATATGCAAAAAATGGCTTACAAAACTTTACTCAAAAAAAATTTTTTTTTTTTGCATTATCTTTTGAGTACCTACTATGTGGCTGGCAATCAGGCTTTGTCAATGAACAAAACACACAAAAATCCTTGTCCTCGTCGCTGATATAGTCTTGCAGGGAGAGAAAAACAATGAAAATAAATATGAGAAGTAAAACAAAATTATGGGAAGATACTAATATTATAGGAAGACAGAGTAGGTTAAGAAACGAGTGAAGAATGCTGTTCTGAGAATGAACGGGTGACCTTTGTGCCTGGGCTGCTAAAAGGAGGCAGCAGCAGCAGACGGGAGCCAGGCACAGAAACACCAGGGTGGAGACAGCACCTGTCCTGCGTGGACAGAGCCCCAGGGCCTGGTTCTGAGTGCGCGATGGCAGAAGTCACAGAAGATGCGGCCACAGACAGAAGGAGAAACGACTGTGGAGCGGACCTCGTCAGGCCACTGCGCATCCTCCAACGTTTACCCCAAAGAGCCACAATAAAGGAGAAACACACAGGACTGGGAGTTTTCAATAACTCCTCTGACTTCACAGGAGATCATGCTGCAAGCACCAGGGCGCAGGCAGGATTTCGCTGCTGGGCATCCAGGAGAGATGATGCTGCTTTGGTGCAGAGCAACCTGAGCAGTGAGAAGCGGCTGGACGCTGGGTGTGTCTGAAGGGCGGAGTCCACAGCAGCACATCAAACACAGGAAGGAGGTGCGTAAGATCAGGAACTGCCTGAGGCGAGTCTGAGGTTTTGATCTAAGGGACTAAGAAAAGGGTGAAAACCACACGGGGAGAGCAGGTTGAGAAGGAAACGGACAGCTCAGTTTTTGAACTGTCAGGCTGGAAATGTCTACTACACATCACATGGGGATCCTGTCTGCTGGTCACGGAAACATCGCAAGCTGGAGAAATAAATCAGAAAATCTATGACACACAGAGAATATTTCCCAGAAACTGAATAGAATAAGGTCACAGGAGCAGCAGGCATACAGACTGAACAGAGGACAAGGACTAAATAGTCAAACCAAAAGTGAAGAAGTCAGCACTGAATGAATGAATGAATGAACGAAGAAAAATAAAACAAATATCCAGCGTGGAAGGAAGGAGAGACACTATGGTATCCTTGAAGTCATGTGAACAAAGTACTTCAAGGGAGAGAATGATGAGTTTTGTTAAATCCTTGAAAAATTACGTGATGTAAGAACAAAAAGATGGCTATGGGATTAAGTTAGATGAAGGTCCATGGTGGAAGCAGAGAGAAAAGGCTTGACAGAAGGAGGTTCCACTGACGACAGACAAGGACTAGAGTACTGCTGCTTCTACAAGGAGAGGAGAGTGAAGCTATGGTGGCCACAGGAGGGGAAAATATCACAGCAAGTGTTCTTGTTATTCTTCTTCTTTTTTAGAGAAGAACAGTAACAACAGCTGATTTGAATGCTGATGGAAGAATCCAATAAAGAGGAAAATCCATGATCTAGAACAGAGATTAATCATGCATGTGGTAAAATCTGGCATTGTGCAGCCAGTGGCCTAAGGGTGATTTCTAAGTGGCAGAAAAGAAAAGTCAAGAGTATTTCAAGATACATGAAAGTCAAATCCAAATTCCAACTTCAGAGGCCACACAGAGAACTTCACTGGAAAACAGCTGTGTTCAGGCTCCAGGCACTGTCTGCAGCCCCTTCCGAGTCGTCAGCAGGGCTGAGCTGCGACTGAGATCACAGGTAAGACACCAAGTGCTTCCCAGTGGCAATCACAGTGACATGGTTACGAGGTGACAGCGTTGCAAGCACCATGCGGACTGCTGGACTGGGGCACTACGGGTTTTTTTAAACAATACATGTCAGAAAAAGCAGATAAATGGACTTAAGTGCCAGACTTTAAAGGCACAGAGGGATGTAGATTATTTTGCTGCTGAATTAGACAGCAAAGGGTTTTGTTTACTTTATACTGTAGCTACAGAACTCTATGAAAAACTTTAAAATTATGAATCTGCATGCAAGCCAGTGAGTGGATTCATATCAGCATTTGGCACTACCTGCAAGAAAAAAAGTTTTAAGGATCAAATATATAAAACCTTGATGAAGACCAGTAGGATGAATATTTGCGATCAATACTGTGGGTAATAACTAAACTCCAATCATGCACTAATAATAATTATTGAGGATAATAACTGTATTCTAATCAAGCAAAATGTTATCTACAAAGGAAGAATTTTATTAGTGCTATATGTATTATAAATTTAAAAAATACTGTTAGCATTATTACTATCACAGTTTTAGTTTTGTTGATAAACATGTGTGCAAATTATGTTTTTTCCTATTACAACATTATAAGTGCCTACATAATATTCCTGATTTTGCTTCTTAGGCTGCAAAACCTAAAATATTTACTATCTGGTCCTTTATATAATATGTTTGCCATCCCCTGACATAGACAGAGAAGAGGTAGATGTTAGAAAATTACCATTCTATAGGCAAGCTACCATACCAATGACTAGTTTCATCTGAACTTTCGAACCTCTGACCAAGCACAATTATCAGCATGGAGATAGAATTTCACGTAATAATCAGAAAAACATAAAAGCGAAAGCCGAGGAAAATTAGAGGAAGAGGTCAAATACAGAAGCTATGGATGAAGTATTTTCATAAAAACCCAGAGGACATTTTGAATCTGCACGTGGAAATAACATTAGAAAAAAGCTAAACCGGGCACGTTGGCGCACACCTTTAATCCCAGCACTCAGGAGGCTGAGGTAGGAGGAGCATTGTGAGTTCGAGGCTGGCTTGGGCTACAACGAGAGCGCACGGCCAGCCTGACCTACATAGTGCGGCCCTGTCTCAAAAAACCAGGGCCAGGAGTTGGGCTCAGTGGCTTAAGCTCCTGTCTGGCAGGTACGACGTTGTAAGTTCGACCCCTGGTGCCGGAAAAAAAAAAAGAAAATTAGAAGAAAGCTATTGTCTCCTCTTCTTCGACATACAAACTTGCACCTTTCTCAACATGGGACAGAAATCGACTTGGAAATAACCACAACAAAATGACAAACGGTAAAATACTTAAGAAAATAGTGGTATTTGGCACTGCAGCTAGAAATGAAGATGAAGAATGCAGCCAACCTAGCAGAAGAGACAAATGCACATTTGCATTTGGAAGAGCAATTGAGGAACAAAATTTAAATTTCACTCCTGCAAGGCCGATGAGCATTTCTACTTTTGTGACCACTGCAGAATTCACTTTTAAACAGAATGAAAACCTGAAGGGTATGAATGATTGCGGCTCATCATGGGTAACTTCCATCAGCTCAATTCCCAGGGCTTCTGTTAATACGCAGTTCACAGCAGGGCAGACCTATGAAGGTGAGTGGAAATCCAACTATCACTACTGTGATACTCAACACTGTAATTTGTGAAAATGTGCAATCAAGTAAAAAAAGGCCAGTCTACATACAATATAAATCAGTGTGACCTGTCACCAAGGATGTAACATGAGAATTAATGATTTCAGAATATTAGAAGTTATCTTGGGCATTGTGGTGTGGATACCCCTGATTTGACAAGAGTATGTCCAAGTGTTTAAAATGAACTTCAAAAAAAGTAAATGTGTTAGTTTAGTTGCTGTGACAAAATTTGCTGAGAACTGGGTAATTTATAGACAACTGACATTTACTTTTCATACTTCCAGAGTCCCGGCAATCCAGACTAAAGCACCAGCAGACTCTGCATCTGGTGAGGACCTGTTTGTCCCAGGTGGCGCTAAACGTCCTCACATCACAGAAACTCCCTTGAGTACCCCGAAGGGGACATCAATCCCATTCACCAGGGAAAAGCTTTCCTTCCCCAATCAACTCCTAAAGGCTACCTTTTTTTTTTTGTTTTTTTCAGGGCAAGACTTTTTGAAAACTCTGAAATGAGAAACACTTCTGGTCCCAAGCACTTCCCATAACACACACTCAACTACGTCTATTTAAAAAACTGTTTTATTGTAATTAACTTATTGTGGTGGTTAAAATGTTTGCTTCTCCCTAAAGTTCACGTTGAAACCCAGCTCCCACGGTGATGACGGAGCCAGCACACTTGGGACGCACCAGTGCCCTTAAGAACAGCGCTCAAGGGAGACCAACCGTGTCCTCCACTGGCTGAGGCCACACGCAGGCTGCCGACCAGGAGGAAGGAGCCCACACAGATGCAAAACCTCCAGTGTCTTAATCTTGGGCTTCCTGGTCTCCAGAATTCCAAGTTATACATTTCTGCTGTCTATAACTTACCCATTCTAAGGAATTCTTGTTACGACAACCCAAATGGACTGAGACGTTTACCTTTAAGACATGTCATGATATGTAATGGGGCAAAGTTTCTCTATTTGTTATATATTGGATTCTAAAGGGTAAGAGTCAACCAAAGTACACTGTGCAGAAATAAGGGTCACGAAAGAGAGGAAAGTACCCATGCTTTCAAGGAAAGCTGTGTGGTTAAGACAAAGACCCAATCTTGCAAAAATAAGAGCCTCCTCACATGGCCTCAGAAATAGCCCCTGAGGAACAGCCCCTGACTTCGATGAGTGTTAGACAGAGAGACTGATTGATTGTGATTATCACTTGGTACTAAACAGGAAAGTATAATAAAAAAATGGAATTAGTAACAGTAATAAAACACAGAGCTAGGCTAGATATAAAAGGGGTCTACAAATATTGCACTAGTTGTTCCTGGCAGTCCCCAGCCACACTTATAACATTTAATCTATAACTATGAGAGATTACGATTTTCAGTCTCACTGGCTGTTCAGTCTCTCCTAGTTACTGCCGTTCTGTTATTCTAATGTACCCTTCAGCGCCCCTCAGGTAAAGATGTGGCTTCTAGTACAGGTGTGCCCAGAGGATAAAAAAGCCAATATAAACATGCTAGCTAGCTCTGCTACCTTTGTGGTATAAATTAGCCTTCTGGTATTTATTTCAGACTTTATATGTTTATATAAGCTGGAGCCAGTCCCTACAAAAGGTCTTCAGGTGCTCAAAATAGAAGCCGGATCCAGGTCCTGACCCCTATAGTAAGAATTTGTAATGGCTCACTGGCCACAAAAAATAGTAGATATTTTTATTTATTGTATTCCTTGTCCATTGTTATAATTAACATAGAACATGGTTTTCTTATTGACAAAACAAGAGGATCTTCCAGGTACATTTAGGTTAACACCTCTGGACAAACAGAGGTTAATTCTAAAACAAAAGGCTTATGCCACCTAATTCTGTCTGACTTCTAAAACTTTTTGGAGCTACTATTTATCAATATTCTAGTATTAATTTTTGTCCCTTGCTTTTTAACATGATTATAAAATGAAGCTTAAAAGTCAAAGATATGCTAACATTCCTATCTTCTCTCCCAGACTATCAAAGTATGGTGGTTCATTAAATTACAAAGTCCATCTTTCTTTGTCTCCCTTGATCAGTCAGAGTAAGACCCTTGACTCCTGTGGAGGTAGGGCTGGTGCCCCACCCAGCCTGAAGAAGACAGACCTCCAGCTCCTCAGCATCACTTTAAAATAAGGGACCAAAATCTCAGCAGGAAGGGCAAGGTAGGATAGAAGAAATAAGAAAGAAAGATGGACAAGAGACAAGGAAAATCATAAGGCTGTACTTTTAACACTGCAGCATCAGGACACAAAGCTACCCACGGTTGTCTGTATCTATACTCCTGGCCCGTGTAGGCTTCCTTTCTTCTAGGACCATCATACCCAGAATGCCTTAAAGATACTTTAGGACGATGATTTAGCTTAGTTGATAAAATAAAGAACAGAACCTGACCTGAAGATAGAGAAACAGATTCAAAGGTTTCAAAGAATTGGTTTTAGGCAAAACATCTTGGATCCCCTAGCTTGAAAAATGAAAAATACAACAGACGGACCATGCCTTTCTCCTATGAAACTGGCCATCTTTTCTCACGTAAAATAAGCCATTATCTTTTTACCTGAGTGCACCATCACTTTTCCCCTATAAACCAAGGCCAAACTTGCTACAGATTCACAAATTCCACAGATTTCTATACTCAAAAAAGTACACATATTCCCAGTTCCAGATTATAAAGAGCTTCTCTCCTTTACAAGGGCTTGCATTCTATTTCTTGGAATGTGTACTTTAAAAATTCTGCCTAATAAATCTTCTTATGCTTTTTCAAAAAAAAAAAAAAAAAAGGATCATCATAAAAGATGGAATAAAGTGACCCAAATTAGTTTCAATACTTCTTGTTAGTCATCTCCATTCACATAAGTATAAGACTAGATACAAGTAGCTCTGATACATAGAAATCTGTCGTTAATTAGGTAATTTGAAGGTCCTTGTCTTGGTTGCTTTCTTGTTGCTGAGACAAAATACCCAATACCCAAAGTTAAAGGAAGAAAACTTTATTTTGACTCAGAGGTTTCAGTATGTAGTTGGTTGGCCCAAGGCGTAGTAGCAGGGCAGAGGGAAATCACAGCAGAGAAACAGTCTGTAGTAGGGTAGTCAAGAAGGCAACAGCCTTCCCTTTGCTTTCCCTTTTATTCCATTCATGCTAAAAGCATTCCCATTATCTATCACTCAGAACTATATTAAACCAATCAGTGAACCAATATAGTTATCACACATCCTTGATCCATATTTACGCATCCTAGATCCAGTCACCTCTGAAAAGCCTCATCTGTGAGTGCACCAGGCTTTAGGAGGATGTCTGGATAACACTCGTAACATTTTTTTAAATCACCATTTAAACTTTAGGACATAAATCCTTTCACTCAGGTTCTAAGTTCATCTTTGTTCTGGCAATATTTCATCTATTACCTTAATCTCATTTTGTGGCCTTCTCAGTACATTAGATAAACTGAATATTCTATTAGACTACACTGTGTTTACCATAAAACGCAAATAATCCACAGTATTTGATTGTTTCCACCTTACAAGAAGACATAGAGGTCTTTGGTCTGAAAATGTAATAACAAATGTTACAGTCACAAAGGAAAATGGATTTTGCAAAAGAGTTCAGGGTGTTTATAATCCTTCTGAAGATAATCCATGAACTCATCAACTCCCAAGTTGAGAATTTCCAATCAGGGACACTGATAAGGAGATATAGTAGTCTCCTCTTATCCATGGTTTTTCTTTCCACAGTTGCAATTACCTGAGTTACCCATGGTCAGAAAATATCATATGGAAAATTCTGGAAATGCACAATTTATGGGGTGCACTGTTCTTAGTAATGCCATCTTGTTCTGCCTTTTCTGGGACATGAACAATCACCATAACCAGCACAACAACAATCTACACACTCCTGACTGCTAGCTACTGTTACACGCAGCTGAGTTACATAGAAATATCATAGGCAGTCAGACAGGGCTAGGCCCTAAAGGGAGTCGCAGAGGACCAAATGTCCTGTGACCTTGGAGGAGACAAACATTTCCTGTTGTGGGCCAGATCGCAAGACAAAAGATCGAGCAAATACACCCATATCCTAAGGACTGATAGTCTACATAGTTCTCTATCACCCTGAGGAAGTCAGGAGTCACCATCCCAACCCCCTACGAGAAGTCTCTGTTCTTTAAGCATGCCCACTTGCTAAGTGACTCACTTCCCCATTTGTTCCTGATTTAATCAATTTTACCTGAGCAATTTATCTTATTGGCTAACCACACTGTCCCACCTTATGTCCACCTTGGGAGTTCCCATTTCTCCCCTACTTTAGACCTATCTTACCTCGTGATTTTACTCTATGAAAGTCCCTGGAAAAGACAGAGTCCTTGGCAATCTACTTGGGATCCCTTCTGTCTCTTTCCCAGACAGATGCTTTCTTTCTCTCAATAAATATATTCTGCTCTTAATCTCCACTGTTTCTAAAATTTATTCTTCAATTTTAGAGAACACAAACTCATAACAGACAGCCAATAGGTTAGGAGTTTCATCCCCCTATATCACTACTAAGCAGCTTTTTCTGTTACAAGATCAACCAGAAGGATATCAAAGTGCTTGTGTCCACACAGCAATCTTATAGAAGCCTAAACCCCGGTCACAACGCCTACATCCTTCACCTGTGCATCTCATAGACAATGGATCATCTCACATCATTATCATAAGAAGGGTGAGCACAGTATGGTAAAATAAATTGAGACAGATTATATTCATATAATTATTATTATAGCATATTGTTATAACTGTTTGATACTGACACTGTTAATTATACTATGCCTAACTCATCAATTAAACTTTATCACAGAAAGCTAAAGCAATATACAGAGCTCAGTACTATCTGCAGCTTCAGACTTCACTGAAAGTCTTAGCATGTATCTCTCACAGACAAGGGAAATCACAAACTAGTTTACAAGGCAGCCCTTTTGCTACACTTGTTCAATCCATTCCTCTCCTGTTCTCATCTTTTCATGAACCAACAGCGAACCTGCCAGCCAGGGAAAGATGAATGACTTCCCTTTGCAATTCTTTAATCTTTCTCAAAGGCAGTATGTGAATAATGCAAAACCGTTTCCATTCTTACAGTGGGGAACTGAACAAATTACTTCCACATACCATAAAGTTAGGAACATTTGAGGTTTTTTCAATATAAATTTATCAGTGGTGCACTAAAGGTAAATGAGAGACAAGTGCCTGCATCTCATACAGAAATGAAAACCTTTTAGACGGTGCACATGTAGTTAAGGTAACTGTTTAATTTGTTTGAACACAGGATGTAGTACAGCATCATGTTAATACTACTGGTAAACAATCTGCAAGATGACAATGGTTGTCAATTACTATGTAAAATGTGCTACTTAATCAGAATATAACAGAGAAATATGTTTTGATGGAACACATTGCTTTTAGTCCGTGGAATCTCCCCACACTCTAAGGTTATCAATGAGCATATTTTTGCTACAGGACAGGTCAAAGTACTGTATCTACAAAACAAGATAAACTTTTGAAAAATTATCTGTATAACTTATGAAAAGTCTTCTATTTTGCAATAAAATATGTACTTTGGAAGAAAAATGTTAAACCATTGAGAACCAAAAGTTAAATCCATACATAGTTATGAAGTAATTTTTTGCAAACTCGGATTTCACTTTAAGATGAGTTGTTTCTTGACAGAAGATTAATGTTGGGGAAAGATAGTCAAATTACTTCCAAATAATTTGAAAGGAGATATTGCAAATATAATGAATGCTTGGGACATAAAATGTTAACTTAAATCTTTAAATTATTTTTTCCCAAAGTGTTTTATAAACATGTGAGACTCCTAGACCCAACCCAGCATATGCGATTAATCATACCACCTAGTCTAAAAATATTTCGAATATTTTAAACATTTCCTCTCCTTAAATTACTTTTATCAAGTGGCAAGGGCTATAGGAAAAGAAAATGAATTTGAAACCAATGTATATGTTCATATCCTTCTAAAATCAAGGCAGCCACATGGAGGAACAAATCCATGTTACAAATGAACATGTGAGGTTTTCTCATAAATTAAAAAAAAATCACATTGACATTACCTTTATCTGAAATAATACTAGTTTTATAATCAGTATAGAACATAATTAGGAGAAAAGGACATAAAAAGAATGATGATGTGTTATGCACATGCGCCAACTCCCCACAATGAATGTAATCATTATGGACTGCAAACATGAACTGATAAAAATAGAAATTAAGAAAAAAGAAGAATATCGTTAGAGGAAATGCTTCCAGACTGTACAAGTTTGGAGGGAGAAGCAACTTAGTTATTTCAAATAGTCAACAAGCAGGTCTTTGTTTAAGCAGTTCCATTATCACTGTGCTCTTACCAACAACAAAGACAAGGACAGCCACAATCAAAGTAAAACAGCCACTGCACAGTTCGGCCAGGACCCCAGGGCCTTTGCCATGAAAAGCAGAGGAAGTGGAACTTAGGCCAGAAAAGAAAAGTGCTAACAAATAAGAGTTAGAAGGGGAAGAGGCATACATGTAATTAAATAGGACTAGAAGGAGGAAGTGAATGAGTTACAAAAGCAATTCAACAAAGTAAAAAGGAGCATCCAATAGAATTACCAAAAAGTTCTAGTAACACCCTCTTGGAAGTAAAGGGCATTGCCTGGGCGACTCCTGCTATGGAAGGGAAGGAGAGGGTACAAGCTCTTCTTTTTTTTGTATGAGGAACAAGACAAATTGTTGAGCATCAAATTGAGGGAAGACCAAAAAAGAGCACATGCCATAACAAAATAAAACAAAAACTCACCAAATAAACAAAAAAGGAAGCAGAGAATGCTCAGTTTGCTTTCATAAACTGGTTCTGACAGCAAAATAACAACTATGGACATTTTTCCAAAAATGTTTTGTTGTTGTTGCTGCTGTTTTTGGTCAAAGCATTTTGCAAGTTGTCTTTGAAAGGAAAAACTTAAAACAAAAAAAAGCCCACTGACCCAGGTCCAACAGCCCCACCCATGTCCCCTAAGGCCCACTACCCAGAGGCAGAGAGAGGACAGACAAGGAACCCTGAGTACACCTTGCACAATTCCAAAGTCCCGAACCAGGACTGGTGCACGTGTGGAGAGTCTCCTGCATGACCTACAGTGACCTCTCTTCACTTGGAGCTCATTGGAGGTTCATGCATATGCACTGCATCTCCTGCATGTAAGTATGTGTCTTGGTTACTTTTCTCTCATTGTTGAGACAAAATACCTGATGCCCAACATGAAGGAAGGAAAGGTTTATTTCTTACAGTTCTTGGGGGTTTCAGTCCATACTCAGTTGGCTGCAAGGTAGGATGGCATGGGCAGGGGCAGCCATTAATGGCCACTGCAAACAGCAAGCATGAGCAGAGCCAAAGAGGAAAGACACGCCTTCTTCCTGCCCTTATACTGTATGCTGGCTCCACCCCTGGGTGGGTGCAGTACTCACACCACCAATCCCAGTGCCAATCACCCATGCCAGACTCAGCTGTGTCCATGACTACATGAGGCTTGAGGGGGGCCATCCGAACACAACTATAATAGTACGACAGAGTGAATTATGGGAAAGGACATGCACTGTAGGCACAACTGACCTGATTCAGCACCCTGTCAATCATGTCAAACATGCTCTGGAAGATCCAATGGAAGCTGCCCTAGACCTGGTACAATATTCTAAATCCTTAAACCCAAAGGAGTTCTGGCCACTTCCCCCCTTGGCTCACACAAACCCGCTCTCTCTGAACCTGATGAAAACTACTATACTTTTTCCTGGCCTTTGAGCGCCATGACTAATTTTTTGGTTTCTGTACACAAGAATCTAGAAATCCAATCAGAACCCCATCACCCATGGCAACAACAGCACTGATGATCATTTTACAGCCCTACCCAGTCCAGGGACTCCCCATCTAAAGTGGAATAAACTGTGGATTCCAGGGGGTACACAATCTGGTCCAAGCCACATGGCCTCCGTGACCACTCTGTGCCTGTGCCTACCTTGGACTCTGCGCTTGAGGACCCATCTGTGGAGCTCGGCCCTACACCCCAGATCCTCCTTCTGCTGGCCTTGCTTTCTCCACTCAGTGCTGGCCTCTTCACTCCTATACCCCACACTCTAGGTCTTTCTCCTAACATGCTCACTTTCTTGCCTCTATTTCTACAAGCGTATGTGTGTGCTTGCTCACTCTAACTTAGAGAACTGCCCATCTTCCAACTCTGCCAATCCACCTCCCCTTTTTTACTTTTCAGATGAAAGCCAAGTTCCAGCTTTTCTCTTCCTATAAACACTGTTCTTTTTCAGCCTAGAACCATTTAAATCCACAATTGGCAACATATAACGTAGTTGTATCTTATCACTTAATCTCTGGCTGGAAAGTGTGCCTTTTTACCTCTTGAATTTCTAAACTTTCTAAGAAGATGGATCATGGGCTACTATGAAAAGACACTGACTCTTTTCATATTGATTAGCATGATGCTGAGCAAATATTTTGTGCTCAGTAAATATTTTTAATAGACTAAGAATAGCTCTATGTCCTCACTAAGGCCCTTAAACCCACAACGCATAGTTTGCATAGTATGTTATGGTTTCTATCTAGGTGTCCCCTCAAAGCCTTATGTACTCATAAGTGAGGCTTTTCAGAGCTGGGTGGAACTAGGGTGTGTCAATGAGGATTAGGGGTGTGATGCTAGTACTGAATTAGTCCACTAATAAGAGTTACTATAGTTCTGGGTATAGATAGTAGGAACCTCATCCTGGGTACCCCAGGTACCCCATCCTGGTCCCACCGGACAGGCTTGTAGCCTGGATGGGATAAAAAGAAAAGGAAGGTTCACTGTGGCTTGCTTGCTTGCTGCCTCAGCTTGCCCTGCCACAGACTGTTTCTCCTCTGCCGTTCCCCTCTACCACGTCACCCCGCCATGGAGTCAGCCAATGATGGACTGAAGCTTCTACAAACTGTGGGCTAAAATAAATCTTTCTTGGTTTCCCTTGTGGGTTTTGGGTATTTTGTCTCAGCAATGAGAAAGTAACTAAGACAGCATGCTAGAGAACAAATTCTGTAAGTCCTGACTACAGTAAAAGAAGAAAAAGTGTGGCCAGGGGAAGAAATAATTGCTTCATATAAAAAACCTGCAGCTCATGAGTTTTCAATTCAACATGGGTTTCAGTTGTTTTTATTCTACATGACATAACAAGTTTAACAGTAATTCCTGGATCTTACGTTGTAGAGAACAGCTTAGTTAGCTTCCGAGCGAGGTGGCAGCTAGGGGAAGGGTGACCCAGCCGTAATAATGGGAACTGAAACAAGAACAGACAATAAACTGGGACTTGAGACCAAGGATAAACCTCCTCAGGCAACATGGAACACAGTCCCTCCCCAGTAAGATGCTGAGTTGAGGAATTTAAAATGCAAAATAACCAGGTCTTCACTCTAAAAATCCCCATTTTTTTTAAACACTGCATGTCAAAGAACTGGGTTAGAAGCCTGAGCTTCAACTGGTCCAGAGAGCCGTCAGACAGCCGAGCAATTCCCGTGCTCTGCTCATCTATAATCAGCTCTGGAAGCAGGGGGCCCCTCCTCAAGACCCAGGGGCTACTCTTCTCACCTCCAAAAAAATCCCCCTAACTTGCTTTATTGGTTCAGGACCTCACTGGCTCAGTGTTGTGAGACGGTGAGCTCAGTACATACGGTGAAGGCATCAGATGACAGGACAGTGTGGGGCACAGGGGCAGCTCAGTCTCACATCAGCAGCCTGTGGGGAGACAACCTGCTCGACCCCCAACTCCTCTGCATCTTGAACAAACCAGCGGGCTCCATCCAACCCATGGAGGTTACAACAAGTCAAAGAGCCCTGATGGAAGCCATCCAAAAGCTCCGGTCATATTTTTGCTTTTTTTAATGTAAACTTTATTCACTGATGACAGAAGAAGGTTTGGCAACCAGTGATCATGGTAAAAGCAACGTTATGAAAACTGGCTTCGTTCTTTTTGAAAATTTTTGCTCAGTTCTTCGGAGCCCCAGGCTTCTGCCCCATTTACTTGGATACTTTTAACAACTGCTGGACCTGAACGGGCAGAGATGCAGAACAGTGCCCTGTGGCCTGTGCCTGCTCAGTTATTATCCCTAGCTTTTCATGGCTCATCTATCAGTTACGCAAAACTCATTGCTCAAATGCAGCCTGCAGATTTCTCTCTTCTCTGATGTAACCAACTGTTCTTGCAACAAAGCAGAAAGAACCATGATTTTAAATTTTTAAACAAGTAGGTTCATCTCTTTGAAGTTCTTCC
This sequence comes from Dasyprocta punctata, assembly GCA_004363535.1. Classification (NCBI taxonomy): domain Eukaryota; kingdom Metazoa; phylum Chordata; class Mammalia; order Rodentia; family Dasyproctidae; genus Dasyprocta; species Dasyprocta punctata. Next base: position 18,961 of record RJWM01005937.1, on the reverse strand, counting down.
TTTGGGTGCCTTTTCAGCAGGAGAAAATCGTACTTCCAAAGTTTTAAAGTCTGTAGGCAAGTTAGTGATCTTCAAAGGGGAAAAGCTAGACAGAACAACTCCCCGCCCCCTCAAAAATCCTAAAAATGTAAGAAAAGTCTTAAGAAAAAATTTTTAAAATTACTATCCTGTCAGAATTTTCTTTTCTAGTCATTCCTTCTAAGCAGAAAAGCAGCAGGTAGACCCAACAGTTATGCATTTTGGTTGATCCAAAATACATATATATAAATGAGTGATCTTTCTCTTGTGACACAAATAACTCTGAACAGCTGACTGGCAGATAAACTGGCTGTCTATATTTCTGTGTGTGAACATGTGAGCGTACACACCGACGTATATAATTTTAACATAAAGCACCAAAAATTTATTTTTATTTGTATTTTGGGTTTCTCACATAAGAGACACCATGTGCTATTAAAACTTGTGTCTGATTTACTTTCCTTGCCACGATGGTCTCAAGGTACACCCACTCTCCTACAATGACTCACCCTTATCCTCCTTTTTTCAGAAACAATCTTGAGGAAGAAAAATAATAGCACGGAGATGGGAACAACAATTACCTGCAGAACTAGTTAAGAAAGAACAGGGTGAAACTCGACCTCCTGGGGTCCCCACAAGGGTACCTCTTGTTGGACAGTAAAATCCACCTTCCCACCAAGGCCAGACATCCATGCGGAAAAGGTGCAGGCGGCACTAGGGGGCCACGTCAAAGTTGCTGCTGGTTCTACCCACCAGCTCTGCCTAGATGGATACCAACTAATAATTAACCACATTCCAGACATCAGGAAACTGGCTCATAAGCAGCTATTTCATTTTCTCTGCTGTTTTAAAGTGTGACGCAACTAAGCAGGAAAAGCATGGTGAATGAACTTGCCACGTACAACTCAGAACTAATGAACCTCCTGAACAAGGGATACAGCCGGAGTCACGTGAGGAAACCGGGCACCAAGGAACCCCACACAAAAGGAAGTAATTTGCACGGTAGCCTATAATTACCTCCTGAACCTTACAGTGGAGAATATTATGGAGGCAAATAGCTTAGGAAGATTTAAAAAGGGATTAGTCATTCACATGAATGAATAAGCCCCGAATTTAGTTACCTGAACTATGAAAGAAAAAGGCCACATCGTGGAAGCTGTACAGGCCCTCTATTTCAGGGTGTGCAGAACACTAACCCGAGAAACTTCTGAGTGCAACGTATAATGATTCTGGAAACGTAATGGCTAACTATTTAGGAAGGCATTACTCAAACAATAAAATCATCTATACAAAGAATAAACAGCAGAAATCCAACAGCAGATCAATCTTCCATAGCTATTAAAATGGTTAATCCAATAATGTCATTAAACATAACACTACTTCTGTATAGGTCATGACTATATTGCAAAACAAAATCTGTCACATCAATTCTTTTGAATCCCAAAGACGATCTTAAATTTTTCAAGTAATAGTTCAACCACCAGTGAAATCTGGATACAATGGAAAGGAAATTATACTGTGTAGAACTATTTTATTCTATTTTATTTATTTATTTTTTTTGCAGCACCAGGGATCGAAATCACAACCTTGCGCCTGCCAGACAGGCACTTAAGCCACTGAGCCAAACTCCTGGCCCTATGGCCCTGGTTTTTTGAGACAGGGTTACACTATGTAGCTCAGGCCGGCCTTGTGCTTGTGTTGTAGCCCAAGCTGGTCTTGAACTCACAATGCTCCTCCTACCTCAGCCTCCCAAGTGCTGGAATTAAAGGCGTGTGCCACCACGCCTGGCTTGCAGAAAAATTTTAAGCAGAGCTAATTAATCCAAGTAATCAGAAACTGACCCTCACCTTTACATATTTCAATTACAATGACAGAATCTAAAATGTAGTTTTTAAAGAGAACAGCTTCTACATAAACTTGGCTTAAAATGAAGTGAATACCTATTAAATTATTCAAAGACAATCTCAAAAACCACAACACTAAAGTATATTAAGCAATACAAAGATATGGGCTGGAAATGTTTAATTAAAAATCTGCAAGACATAAAAATATTTTAGAAACAGACTGAAACTCAGGCTCCAAAGCTTTGCTACCTAAATTCACATTGTCCACGAGTTCTGTCTGAAGCAGTGCAGCAGTTTCAATACACAGCTCCCAGTCTTTTAACACACACTTCCAAGATGCTGAAGTCAATATCCCTTCCCTGTGAAACCTGGGCAGGCTGTGACCACCCTCTCCAAGGGATGCCAGGGACTTGGAAGTGGGTGGAGAAGATCGTGTCTCCTCCACCCGGCTCCCAGAGGACGCTGGCCTCGGGAAAGCCAGTCCTCAGGTTGGAAGCCCCAGGCCCGCAGGGCAGGTGCAGGAAGGTGCTCGCCCTGCTCCAGGCACCCAGCCACAGGAGGAAGCTGTGAGCTGAACGCCACGGTTCCTGAGTCAATGTCAGGGGCAAAATAAAATGTGTGCCCTGGGTCCCTGGATTCCAGAGGAATTTGCCGGCTGGGGCACAGCAGTGAGAAGAGAAGAAGCTCTCTGGTCCTGACGCTTCATCGCGTTCCACTGTAGAGACATTTTGGAGCAAGACATCCAACGTTTAGATTCCACTACTTGCCTTGCTTTTCCTACCAACTGAAACACCCACTTTATTTTCAGTCATTCCCCCTGGCTGTCACAAGCGGACACTCCGCCTGCTCTGGGTTAGGTGGGGGGCATGAAAGCAACACAGGGGAAGAAGCCGGTCACAGACTGCTCATGGAGCATCAATCATCACAGAAACGTGAGACTATGAGGGCCAGAGATGGAGTTGACCGAGTGACGCCATCGAGGAGACCCGCGACAGCATCAGGGTGGGCTGGAGACCGAGGTCTGAAGGCTGAAGAACAATTAACCACCGGAAGGGCACCACAGCTGGAGAGAATAAGGTGGGAGGACAGAAGGGACTGACGGGGATGGAGGGGGTCAAGCCCCAAGCGCCTGGGAACTGAGATCTTCCTGTGAGGCAACAGGAAGGCCTTACAGGTTTTTAAACAAGAGAATGGAGAGCTGGAGATTTCATTCTAAACAACCACATTCACGATTCATAACAGCTAAATCTTGGAAGCAGCCTATACATCCATCAACAGATGAAGGGATAAACAAAAAATGGTGTTCACACACCACTGAGTACTACTGTGTCATGAAGAAAGATAAACTTGAGCATCCCTAGGTAAATGGATGCCCCTGGAGACCCTAATGTTCAAGGAATTAAATGAGACACAGAAGTTTCAGCATCACATGGTTTCTCTGACATGAGAAACTCAAACTCTAAATAGAGAGCAAAATAACAGACAATAGGAAGCATGGAGTGAGATGAATCTTTCTCAAAGGGAAGGGATGGAGAGATGGAGAGAGGGGGACGGGGAGGAAAGAGAAAGGAGATGAGAAAAGGAATTAAGATGTGTTATAAACACGTATCAACCCCACACAAGGACTGTGAATATTGTGTACTGCTCACGTGGACTTATAAAAATGAAGAAAAGTTTTAAAAAGACTGTGCTGACGATCTGTGTTAGTCAGCTTTCTTTAAGTGTGACACAGCAGCACCTGGGATGACGTCTTAGGAGGAGGAAAGGTTCATCCTGACTGAGGGCTTCAGAGGATTCAGTACACGATCACCCAACCACGGTGCTTTGAGTGTCGGTCACACGAGGCAGAAGAGTCTGCAGTTATGGCAGCCAGGAAGCAAAAGAGAGAGGAGAGTTGGGGTCTCAGCCTCCCTCCAGGTCGTACCCCTAAAGACCTCACTTCCTTCTACTTGGCTCCACCTCTAAAAGGTTACACTTCCTCCCCACAGCGCCCTGGCCGGGAGCTGGGCCTTCGACACTTGGCATCTGGAGGACAAGCAAGACCAAACTACATCACCGTCTACCTATGCCGATGGTATTGACAACACTCCGCGTATTAAGTGTTTACAGAATAAATAAGTTCATTCCACACCTACTTATTCCATGCCTTTCACACTCAAAGGGCCAGAAAATAATGAAGAAAAATGAGTAAGTTCTTCACAAGCATTGAATTTCATTGTGTAATGGGAGTACACAGCAGGAAAGAGGACTTTAAGCATGGTGAAGTAAGTAGAATGTTACAGTAAGATTCTTATATTGTTTGAAAACCTCAGGTTAAGAAGGTTATCTAAGAGAACAGGAAGGATGCTTCATCCAGACTACTGAGTCAGAATCTCACAGAAGAATGCCTGAGCGGAGACTCAGAGGAGGTACAGATATCAAGGAGACCGAGAGAGCTGGGGCCACCAGGAGAGAAAGAGGGTTCCCATGAGACAGAAATTCATGCTATGAAACCCCAACTTGTATAATTAAGATCCTCCTGCAGTGCTCAGGTAAGAAAACAAAGTTTAACGTGGCTGTGGGCTTGAGGGTACTTGAAAAAGACAAAGCTTGGAGAGGCACAGAGAGTCGGATCACACAGGGACAGGTAAACAGGGATACAGAGTTTACACTCTGCATGCAGGAGGCAGATGGTGAAAGACTCGGCGGAGAGTGCCAAGGACAGACTCGCGTTGTATAAAGAACTCCCTGGCTCTGTATGGGGAATAGGTCAGAGACAGTCAAGACTGGGGCACTGGGACCAAAGAGGAAGTGATTCCTAGAATCCAGGGGAAATGTAGTAGCCTGAGCAGGTCAAAAGGCAGCAGAAATGGAGAAATATAGAGAAGTGGCTTGAAGAATTTTAATGTGTCCATTTGCAAGGACCAGATGGAAGGAAGGTAGAAAAAACTCAGTGATGAACCCCAAGTTTCTGACCTGGGTGCATCTGATGGAAATAGGAAATCCCAGAAGAGGAGCCTTGGAAGTATGGGAAGGAAGAGGAGGGAAGCAGAAATGGGTTTTGAGAAATTAAGTTCCAGGGAGCTATGGGCGAGATATCTAGCTAGAACTGCCCAGTGGGATACGTGGTACTAAAGGAGCGTGATGGGGCTAGAAAGAGGATCTGGGAATCAGCAGTGGGTGGTGTTACCCTGACCCATGGGCATAAAAGAAATGGCCTCACTAACCATGTACAACGTGAAAAGAGAGGAGGCAGATGTAGTGCAGACACCAACATTCAGGTGCGGTAAAACAAGAGAGGCTCAAACAGAAACAGAAGTCATGACCAGAAAGTTAGAAAGAAAACATTAAACTGAATAATGAGTCAAATCATAGCTTTTCTAAACTAAATCTCTCTGATTTTCCCACGTGGCGATGAGGCTGAGTTGATAAAAATCTTTCTTTAGATCTAAGCTTGAGCGAGGGTCTTCTATTTCCTCAAAACATGTAATTAAGTTTCTTTTCTTTCTTGGATTCGAAGATTTGCAATTTTGTGCAACACACATTAACTGAAAAGAGAAGGAATGCTATGCTCTTGCACCAAAGATAATAAATTTAAAGAATATAGAAGGCCAAGGATTTCAGAGCCAAGTGGATCTGACTCTAAACCTCACTCTTGACATTTCCTGGCTTCGTGGCTTTGAGCGGGTCATTGAAACTCTTTAGTCTTCAGTGTCCTCGTGTGACTACTACCTAGGGTACAAGAATGAACCTGTTCCTGTTCTCTTGGGTGCACTGATCAGAAGGCCAGCCCCACAGCTGCCTACACAAACAGACAGGCTGGTGGCTACCAATGACTTCCTTGTTGGGAAATCTGCTGGTCAATTTCAAGCAAGGCTGTATCTTGCTGGAACTCATCAACATCACACACAGAAGATCTGTCCTTCCCTTTTAGGACTCTGTCATTGTTTGGCTTCGGGGTCAGCGGTGCTGCGTCTCCGCTGTCCTCTCGCCTGACTGGCCCTGGCTGGTTCCTGCATGTCCCAGACTCCATGTTTCACTCATGTTTGTGCTCAGAGTCAGCCCTCCAACCTCCTCCTCTATGATCACTCCCAAGGTGACTGCACCAAGGCTCGAGGCTTGCAGTGGCGCCTGTGTTCGCATGTGTATCTGCCTTTACAGCGCTCTTCTGAAAACCAGGGGCTCACTTCAGCGCTCTTCTGAAAGCCAGCACCCCCTAGTGACAGTCTAGACAGCCTCCTGAGCGCCGCCTTCTCCATTGCTTTTCTTACTGAAGGCAACTCCATTCTTCCAACCCATCCTGCTCAAGACCGAGTCATCCTTTACCCTTCTTGTCTCAGACTGTGCGATGACAGCTCATGGCCAAGCAGCCCACAGAGTACAAACCCCCAGGATGCCCGTCTACACTCTACACCGTGCTGCTTCTCCTCAAGAATATCGCCACTCCTCTAACTTGGCTTCCACTTCCTCTCCACCCCTGCCATGGATTCTGTACAAGACCACGGTAGTGTCCCGTCTAGGACGGCCACACAGGGACGCTCCTCTGCTCGACACTTCCGTCTGCTTTCCCATCTCACTCAGAAAATGCAAACCCTGGACAGCCTCGCATCCCTGCCTAACCAGCTTGGTCCACCCCTGCTGTCATCGTCTTCTCGCCCACGCCCATCTCTGTCCTCAGCCACACACATCGCCCTGCCGATCTGGAAGCCCCCAACACGCTCCAGCCTCTGAGACTCTGTCTGCTGTTCTCTTAAATAGCCACAGTCTGTTCCCTCGCTCCACTGTGGAATTCATAACTGAAAAATTACCTTGTAAAAGAAATCCTTCCTAGCAACTCCAGCTTCAGACCAGAGCTGCATCCAGAAGAACGCTTTCTTTAGGGTCTCCTAGCACCCTGCCCTGTTTCTCTTTCTCCCTGTCCCTCATTATCTAATATATTCAGTAATTTACTTATGTTATCTTCTGCTTCCTTTGTAGTCTGGCATGCAAATTCAGTGAAGCCAGGGCCTTCATCTATTTTAATTCCATCTCTGCCAGCACCTACAATAGTGCTGCTTATGTAATTTTTTTTTTTTTTTTTTTTTTTTGCAGAGCTGGTGATTGAACCTAGGGCCTTCACGTAGTGGGTAAGTGATCTATTACTAAGCTACATTCCCAGTCCTGCAATAAATATTTAACACATATGCAAATTAGAATTAAATGATAAATTATGTATAAGAAGGGTTAGAATACAGATGCTCAATAAAAGGTTGTTCTTATTAGCTGGATATGTACAAATTCCGGTACAATTACCCCAAAACTGATGCAGGAAATAGAACTGATAAAATTGACTGGGAAGGCATGATATAAGTTATTTTCCCACAGACACTGATTTTTTATTTTGAGACAGCTTAATTTGAGAAGGTTCATTTTAGTTTATCATATGAAATTCTGACAAGGCGAATCTGAACAAAAGAGGTAAATTTTTTAAAAACTGCTATGACTTCAGAGGTTACAGGGCTAGCTCTGGGTGGAGATCATGCTTCATTCACATGTAGGACCCTCTGCGATTAATCTCCAGTGCCCCCCCAAAAACATTATCACTTTAAGGATTTGCCACACTGTAACTGAAGATCCAAAGTGAACTTAGCAGAAGCATGTTTTCTTTTAAATTAAGGTGGTAAATATTTTATTGGATTAAACATAATAGGAGGACCAGTACTGTCTTACTAAAATGTTAGCTGGTATCCCAGAACTATTTAATGAAAATCTTTCAGAAAACATGTGGAAGAGACAAACAGATCCAAAAATATAAAGGGTGTGTGTGTGTGTGGGGGGGCTTTTTTAAAATACAAATTTAGAAAAAATACTTATGAATCTGTAAGATAGTTCCTTGATGGCATTTAATAAATCTACACAGCATTGCAAGGGCTGGGTGTACTTGTCTCCAGCAAACGTTTAAGTGCATAAATGATACATTAATGAGTGCAGAAGCCAGTGGTAAGAAGTCACCTTCCGCTAACTGTCTGTATTGCCCATCACAAACTCCTACTAAAAAGCAGGGAGTTCTGGTTCTGAGGACTGTCGCTGTGTGTCTCTCTGATCAGGAGTAAGCAAGAGCTTTCAAGTACAAAAGCAGAGCTTCACTCAAGGAGGAAAAAAATCACACTGGAGAGGTGTCGGGTGACACCGCAGGTCAGTGGGACTTGTAAGGTTACTCGAGATCTTTGAGGCTGAGGTAGGTTTCTCTGTGCAGCCTCAGATCCAAGAGCTGAAAAGGTGGGGAGACAGCTGAGCAGCAGGAGGACCAGGACCTGCTGGCCCCGGGGCTTGGCACTGCCCAGCAGATTCCGCTGAACAAATCCAACACCACAAAGATCAGATGGCCAAGGGGGCAGGAAAAGGAAGAACTTATGAAAGCGAAAGGACAGATAGAAATACGAGGAAAATAAAAGTGTGAATCAGGAAGGCATGAAGCCCAGCAGTGCTATATCTCCCAAACACACAAAAATATAGGTGCTTACGCTGCCTTAATTCTCACTTTCAAAATTCGTAGAGTGAGTTCGAAATAGATTTCAGTTTTATGTCTTTCTTCACACATTCAGGACTACCAAAATCACACCCAGCAAAATAGGATCTGTAACTTCACCTGTGTGAAGACGACAGTATTCAAACTCCATACTGAACCAGATGGTTCCTAACAATACTCAGGCAGTTTGAGGTTTAAAAGGAAAAAAGGTTACACTTCTACCCAGGAAGAACTGGATGACTTGGAGTTTAAGAATAAGACTTCTGTTTTCATCCAGGAGTCTCTGATCCGAGGACCTAGGTAGAGCAGTAGTCATTTTATGGCATTACCCTCTAGCAGCTGTCTTGCTCACAAGTGGTAGGAGAAATGCTCTGTGTCTCTATTAATACTCCCTGGACAGGTGTATACATTCCCTGTCACACGCATCTGCCAGCCCCTGCGTGAAAGACGCAACAGCTGCGACCTTCCGCAAGCCAGTTAGCACACTGAAGCTCCCTTCTGTAGCCAAAGTACACGATATTAATATGTCAGATTTGGAATGTATTTCCCTACCTAAATCAAAATCTCAAAGGATACATCCTTGTGGAGAATTTCTGAAATGACCACAGACTCCCATGATGCAAAAAAGGCAACAGATGATTTCTGTCCCTAGGAGTGGGCAGGAAAGGCCAAACCAGCCAGTAGGTAAGCACTGTCAAGAGCTTCAGCTACTGCTGGGACTGCACGCAGCCCTACTCAGACACAGGTCCCTGGAAATGCACTTCTCACACGCGCAGACGGAGGCTATGTCTACCCAAGCAATGTACACCAATGTAATTCCCATCATCCTGGGGCATGGTGGCCTCTTCACACCACTATGGTGGTGGCAAGGAGTTCCAATCTGCTGATTCACCCCTCCCCGGGATGATCAGCAGGCTGCCTATGACACCATCAAGCCACTAGGAAGGGCTCCCCCAGACCATTCAGCATTAACTGGGGAAGAACTATGCTTTGCAAACTCAAATAAGAGGGAGCTGTGTGAGTCACCCCCTAATCTCTCAGGTCTGAGCTGTAATACTGAGGACCCCACCCCACAATCCTTTGCCATTGCTTCAGATCCTGGCACGAATGGACACAGAGCAAGCCTCCTGAAATTCTGCACTCCTCTCTTCTTTCAAAGAATTCAGCGTCTCCTTTTACAAGAATGTTCATTTAACCTGGCAACATTCCAACTCACATTTAATATACATTTTCAATGCTAGTATATAATGCTTCATAGAGACAATGGTTTAGTTCCTTAAATGATGCTAAATAAGGCACTGAGTATGTGGCACAAACACAAAAAATAGTAAAAAAAAAGTCACAGTATGTTTTTAAGTATATGATTTTTCTTCAAGAGGTCACAGGATTGATTCTGGTACCAAAGAAAACAAAGCAAAACAAAACAGGTCACAGGAGTCCTAACAGTTAAGGCTCACCATATTTGCTCTTCTCAAACTTAAAAAAAAAATCTTGTAAGACAGGGAAGACAGCACTCACTACATCCTTTTGATCTGGTTCAGTAAGGCAGCAAAACAAACACTCAGTCAGATGTTACTTTGCCGGGTTACTACAGATCACTGCTCTTTGATCACTTTTCACTGATGAGGAAATCAAGGCACAGAATCAAACCCCAGGGAAACACAGACGCCCTGAGTGGAAGAGACCTTAGCATGAAGAGTCGGATCAGAAAGATTTAACATAAGCTTATGCATTTATGAAACAGAAGAAAAGCTAATTTTTATAAGCTATAAGAAAGTATATCGAAACTCATAATTCCAAGTTGAATAACAAACTTTTTTTTGGGCCAGCTTTAAGTTTTTATCCTAAATATCAAGCAGCTCAGAGGAGAATTTAGTGCCAAAGCAAAACACCATTCCCGCCCGGGGTTTCTGGGGCAGTGTTGGGTTTTTCACCGAGTCAGTAGCTGCTGGCTGCACTTCTGTTAGATGCCAGACACCGCCCGGGTGCTAACGGCACAGCAGCAAAGCAATCCTGTGTGCGCTCTGGTCTTCACAAAATTTAACTGCTGGAGCACAAGAGAGCTCCTCGGCTCAGAGAAAATCAAAAGCAGGAAGAGAGATGCACGTGGGGATGAAACTCCTCAGACAGGTGACGTCTGAATGGGGCCAGGGCCAGGGACCATGAGCAAGTACAGAAGCCCTGGGGTGGAAGAGTGCTTGGCGTTCTGCACTCAATTTGGGCTGTTCTTTATTTTGAAGAATGTCTATTTTTTTTTCTTTATTGAAAGTTCTGTCCATTGTTTGGGGAAAAAAATCAGGCACATCCACGTCACAAATACTGCGGGGCAGTGTCATTAACTCTCCTTGCTACACCTCCCTCCCATTTCTTGACTTTTTTATTACAGGTTGAAACGCTAACTTCCTAAAACTAATTTTAGGGCACATAAGGAAAGAAGGGTGGGAGAGCAAACTGCTCTGGGGACAGGGCCCACCTTAGGGAAATGGAACTGGGCAGGCGGAGTCCCCAGCCCACAGTGACTTTTCCCTTGAACCTGCAAACCCACAGGTAACTGTATCCGGTATTTACCAGTGTAGTGCTACAAGGCATTGTTACTCTGTTTACATTTACAAGCTACTTTGTAGGTTTAGTGTATCCAGCTGCTTTCCCAGTGACTTCTTTGGAGCAAAGCCCACAATGCGGAATGTCCCACGCCCACTCAGGGAGGGCAGCATTATCTGTTTGATGGTGATGTCACAGAAACGACCACAACGACCTGCGGACAGTCCTCCCGCTCTAAGTGTTCGTTTGTGGACAAAGTCTGAAAGACACATCCTCCTCCCTCCCAGGCAGCGCGTGCATAAACTCAGCGATCTGAGCCAAGAGACTGCCTGTTCGGGTAACGTCCATTCTGTCTAAGTTTCCCATCTGCATTTTCATTTGTGCACAATACACACTTTTAGTCCGGACCCAAGCTTGGATCAGCCACAAAGCACACAGGAGCCACACTGCAAAGCAGGCCTCGCTTCACTTCAGCCAGTGATCAATCCTCTACACACAACGACCAGATTTGGAACGAAAGACACAGTCCAGACAGCCAGCGAGACAGACACGTAGACCGAGCTGGGCGCACGTAAGCCACGGAGCCGGATTCAGAAAGCCTCGCGGCGGCGGTGGCCGCAGGATGAGGTCAGCAGGCCTTCCCCAGGAGCTGGCACCTGGCCACCCGGGGTTCTGAAAGGTGCACATGCCCAGGACAATGACGAGGGATCAGAGGGATCAAAGGGCACGAGGGCCTGCGCAGAGCCCTGGCAGCGACACAGATGCAGCCGGAAAACGGCTGCAGGACCGCTGTCGCCCTCGCCAAAGGTGGGAGGCTCTGTTCCTCAAGCTTTCCAAGAAAAAACACAAAAACAACAAGGTCTCCCGCAGGGGGGCGGGGAGGAAAGTTCCACCAGCGCCAGCGCCGGTTTGGTTCCACCTCTCTGCCTCACTGCGCGTGTCGTTTTGCTCTTTTCTATTTTGTTTCTCTCTTAAAGCAGTAAAGTACCACCAGGCCGGCCTTCAGCGTCCAGTGGGGCAAAGTACTCCAACTCCGCCACAGACACAGCAAACCCAAAAGCGGGCCAGAAGCCAGGAATACTTTTAAACTTCTTCGAAACATATAAAGGAAACACATTTTACAAATCCAGAACCAGGGGCTGGGCCTGTTCATTGCACTCCTCCTCCTCTGGTCCAGCTCTGTAAATATTTATCTCATGCCCACTGTCTGTTAGTTTCTGGGATTCCAGGCCCATGAGGCAGTCTGTTCGCTCGCTCGCTCGCTCGCTCGGGCAGCACAAAGCTCCTGCTCGCAATCTGGTAAAAGACTCGAGCAGAGGGCCATGCACTGTGTACCGAGCTCCCTCCAGGGCTGCCACCCAAAGCCCCGGCCCGGAGCAGCGTCAGCGTCCAGTCGGGCGCAACGGGGCCACCGGGAGGGGAGCCGCGGCCGGCGCACAGGGGGGGCCCTACCTGTGAGCCCAGGTAGAGCCTGAGGCACTCGCGGCACACGGCCTTCTTGCAGCAAGGCAGCGGCTTGATGGGCGTCTCTTCCAGGCACACCCGGCACGTGAGCACCAAGAGGGGCGCGGGGGGACCCCCGCCCCCGCCCAGGCCGAGGCCCGGGCCAGCCGCGGGGAAGGGCTCGGGAGCCGGGTGCGAGTCCCGCTCCGCGCCGTCCGGGCCCGGGGGCGCCGGCCGGGGGCTGGGCAGCGAGGCGGGGGAGCTGGCGCGGCGCGGCGGGGCCGGGGAGGCGGCGGCGGGGCCGCGGGGCAGCTCACTCTCCACGCAGTATACGGAGCAGAACGCGCGACTCCGGGCGGGGGGCGCCCCGCGCAGCCCACCCGCGCCACCCTCGCGCGGGGCCCCCTGGCCGCTCGCGCACTCCAGGGCGCCGGGCTCCGCACCGCCGCTCACCGCGCCGCCGCCGCGCTCCTCGCCCATCGCCGCCCGCGGCCCGCGCGCCCGGGGCCCATGCAGCCGGGACCCCAGCCGGCGCCGCGGGCGGCGGGACAGCGGCCCCACGCGCGCTTCTGCTTCCGGGTCCTCGGCGACCGACTCGGGGCCGCGGCTCCTCCCCCGCCGCCACCGCCTTCTCCGCCTCCGCCTCCGCCCTCCACCCGGACCGCGGCGCCCCCCGCAGGCGGCCGCTCCGCGCAGGCAGGCGGGGCCGCCCAGCCCCGGACACGCGCGGGCGCGGACGCGCGCGGCACCGTGCGGCCACCCGGGAGGGGCCCGGCCCCGCCCCCGGCTGCGTGGCGAACACGTGCGGAGAGGCGGTTTCGGGTTTAAAGAGTTCACTGGGCTGAGCCGCAGCCGCTGTCCTCCCCTGGGGTCTCCGGGGGTCGCGGAGGCGCCAGGTGCCCCGGGCGCATTAATAAGCCGCATTCCTGGCGGAGATCGGGGCCCCCCTGACCCCCATCCACCCCGAACTCGCGCCAGAGAGGTTCATCAGGTACTGATCTGGCTGGATTTCACGGGACATGCAAGTCACCCCACGCTGCGTGCTTTAGTCCTCTAAACCCAGTGAGAACCTTTTGGGGAAACCAATTTGTTTTTTTTGAGAAGGAATTCAGTGTACATATTTATGTGATAGGAAAGAGCTGAAAATGCGTGACAGTGTTGCTGTTTAATCTTGAAGTTGCTATTGGGTTGTTCTCAGATCTCTTCCCAATCACTTGCAGATGTTGCAGAGGTGATCCCCGAAACAGCCCCACGCTGTGTGCCCGGGATGATGAACCCCCATGACTCGCAATGCCGAGTCTGGTGTTGGTCTGACCCAAGTATGGAGAACTCTGCCTTTGAAGATTCGTTGCTGCTCGGCGGTTAAACGGTTTCCTAGGAACGGCTGTTCCTCGGAACGACTCTCGGGTGCTTCTTGTTTTTCAGGCGGGGATGAGAAGCCCGCACATGTGTGCCCGCCGCGTGTGCCCCCTGATGCCCTCCTGCTCTTTCCAGAGGGCTATGAAAAATAGGCATCTGCCTTTCAGGTGACACGGGCTGACAAAAAAGACAAAAAAGCATTAGTGCCAAAGCAGGGGGGGGGGTTATCTCCACAACATGTGTGCAAGTCAAACCTCTCGAAGCCATCAGGTAACTCGGGGAGCCCCTTCCCGCCCTATCTGTCGCCTGGGTTCCGAGGACTTCCTCTAGCAGTGCGGCTATTCTGTTCTCCATCCCTCGGGTCTGGCTCACAGAGGAGCCGACTGTCCTTGGCTCCAAACCGGCCAGAAGTCGCCGCTGGGACTCCTGCAGGCTGCCCATGCGCTTCTCCTTGCTGTGGCTTCTTCCCTGCAGGACCCTCTGGCTCTGTGACAAGAGAACAGAACCAGGAGATTTCCAACTCTGCCTCCCGGACCTGGCCTGACCCACAGCCAGGCCCCAGGCCCCGGCGTGCTGCCTGGGACCCTAGGACTCCAGCAGAATGGAAATGAGTTAAAAATATATAAAAAGTTGCTTCTATCCTCAGTTTCCCTCCAGACACATGAAGCCGATGGATATTTTTTCTCTTGCCAAGATGCTTATTCTTAAAAGTGGTTGATTGAAAATAGGTACTGTATCAGAAATTCCACTTAGCTAATACAACAAAGTTATTATTCTCCAAACTCAGGCCATTTCCCTGACGACAGGCTATACACAGTTGTGGCTACAACACAACAGTGCTCACTCATGCTTTGCCCCTCCTGTTCCAACGTTCTTCCATCACGTCCTGGTCCACAAAGGACTACGCCTTCGCTGAAATCAGGCGTCAGTAGCACCTCTGCGGCAGACCGGCTGCTGCCAGTGTCAGAGCTGGCATAGTCGATCGCTTTTGGTCATTCCTCAGTGTTACTTTTTCTATCACCACCAGGCTTAGCCTGGACATAGAGTTCACAGGAAGACTGAAAGAATAATTTGTTCACATTTTAAAAGTAACCAAAGCTCAAATAGTTGGAAAACTGAAGAATAAAGAAGAAGTGGAGAGAGGAAAAAAGAGACTTCAACTCCTCCATTCTTCCAAATAGCCACTGACACCACTGTCACACATTAGCAGCTTTCATTCTTGCATCTGCATCTGTGTGTGTGTAAAATATATATGAAATTGCAATTTTGTTGCGATGGCAAACAGAAACACAAAGCAACACCCAGGACTTGGAGGCAGATTTATTTATGTTCAGAGCCACCGATTGGGATCATTCCCAAAATATCAGGCTCTGATCTCTTGTGGTCTAGGGTTTATGTGAGATAAGCAAGCGGAAAATACAGAGGCAGAACAGCTTGTCAATTGGGGATTGGTTTGTACAATGTACATCATAGTGACCAGCTATGCATCACAGTGACCAGTCATTTCTAAGAGACTAGATGCAACCGGAACTGGAGCAGGAACAGGAACTATTACCTGGGCAACAAAGAAACTGAGGTATACTGGCTGGGAAGAACATTTTCTGTTACCCTGTACCTTACCATGATTTGTGACTGTGTCATATTGTGCTGCATGTCATAATTTAACCATTTCCATTGTATTAAATTAGATCATTTATAATTTTAATAAACTACATATTATTTCTATGGTTACTAGGTATTATATTAACATAAAACATAACCATTGTGTCCTAATGTACCATAGGATAATGTGCCAAAAATTAACTTTTGGAGAAAGCAGTAGATATACTCTGAAAGCTTTCAGCATACATTATCCCAGAAATTTAGCACCATTTTATAATCCTATCACTGTAGTGGATTTGAGAGAGTATACTTCCCTAATCAAAGAGGTTTTTCTTTATAACACCATTTTTTAAAAAGCCATGGGTAGGTTTTTCTTTATAACATCATTTTTTAAAAATCCATGGGTAATTTTTGAAATTAAAGGAGAAAATACAAACATTAACTGTCAGTCCCGCTTAGACAGTATAATTTAACATTGTACTCTGTGATGCCTCATCTGTTTTCATTTTCCTAAAGAGGAAACTCCCTGTGTTAGTTAAATGTTGTAGCAATTTGAATAGAAATACCCAGTTAAATTGGGTCAGCACAGTTCTGGGTGTGGTCAAGGGAACTTACTGAAAACTGAAGATTTGCCCTGGGTGTGCTTGGTGCCTGAATGGAATAAAAGGGAAGGGAAGAGGGAAGCCTGCTTCTGTTTCTTTGGAGGAATCCTGTCTTCACTTTCACCTTGGACATCATCTCCTGGCTTTCAGTGCAGACCTTCAGCCTCTAGTGCAGACCTTCAGTCTTTCAGTGTAGACCTTCAGTCCTTCAGTGTAGACCTTCAGCCTCCAGTGCAGACCTTCAGTCTCCAGCGCAGACCTTCAGCCTCCAGCGCAGACCTTCAGCCTCCAGCGCAGACCTTCAGCCTCCAGCGCAGACCTTCAGTCTTTCAGTGTAGACCTTCAGCCTCCAGCGCAGACCTTCAGTCTCCAGCGCAGACCTTCAGTCTCCAGTGCAGACCTTCAGCTTCCAGTGCAGACCTTCAGTCTCCAGTGCAGACCTTCAGCCTCCAGCGCAGACCTTCAGTCTCCAGTGCAGACCTTCAGCTTCCAGTGCAGACCTTCAGTCTCCAGTGCAGACCTTCAGCCTCCAGCGCAGACCTTCAGTCTCCAGCACAGACCTTCAGTCTCCAATGCAGACCTTCAGCCTCCATTGCAGACCTTCAGTCTCCAGCGCACACCTTCAGCTTCCTGATAGGACTGGCAGGTGAGCTGCAGTGAGCTCCAGGCCTCCAGCTGGATCCTTCGGCCTCCAGCGCGCACACAGCCCTCTGCACTCTTCCACACCTGACGTCGTGGGCAGCCACTGTACGTCAGTCTTGTCTGTATACCTTATATTAACTCTGTTTCTCTAGTGACAAGGTCCCCTGAAGAATTTCGGCAAACACACTGTGCCATGGGGATCACAGTGACTCTTGTGCACTTTGCAAACTACTGCTGTTCCATCGCTTGGGCTGAATGACCATTAGAATTTCATTTGGCCTAAAGACTCTATGAAAAATACCTGACCCACAAGGCTGAAAAGTTTGGCTTTAAGTTGGAAATGTGAGGTGTTGTGTAGAAGCTACAGTTGGAAATGCTAGTCTTTAGAAACTGTAAAACATGATGAAGCACACTTGTAGAGTCAAGCATTAACCTTGGTGAGGAGAGGCTCCAGGGAGGTAGCCTCGACATGGCTTGCTGGGGGACGATTGTCCACCTGGGGCCTGAGGCCAGCTGTGTGGTCTGTGGCAGGTGCAGTCCCGTGCAGTCTGCATGATCAACTTGCCATCTGGGGGGTAAGAAATAGTGTCGCCTGTATGAGTGGGCAGTTCTGTCCACATTACTGACTCCCCTGTAAAAGCTGAGGCCTGGGTGAGCTTCCTGGATGGCTGTGGGTTGCCACATACATTGTTGCCAAGAGCCCATTCGATTCCACATGCAGGGGACAGCTGAACTCTGCACCTGTCCCTCCAGGGCGCGCCTGCACCAAGCAGGGACCCTCCCTTTGCTGCTTTTCATCAGCAGCCTTTCGGTATAATAAACCGTAACTGTATGAAGCGATTGGGCTGAGTTCTGTGAGTCCTCCTAGCACATTATTTTACCCCAGAACTCTTCAGTACAACACTGCAAAAACAGAAGTCCAGTAACGGTCACAGGTTTTCATTTCTCTTCTTATCCCAAGCAGAAAGATACCTTTTCTTATATTCAACCTCTTACCCCAGAAGTAGTGGGTGCCGTACCTTTTCAGCACCCACTACTTCAGGGGTAAGACAGGTTGAATATAAGAAAAGAAAATGCATTTCCTTGTTCTTGTCACAATAGAGAGTTTATTTTCTCAGATAACGCAGACAAGAAACTGGCCATTCTACTTTATGGGCTCCTTAAAATGATGATATTGCACTTGACAAAAATCTAGCAAGAGCATTCAACAGGTCTGCCAGACTTTGAGCCAGCGACTTAAGCCATTCAGTTGTATTTATTTTTAAATTATGGCAAATAGTTTTTTCTGTTTATCTCTTAACACTCTGCTACCATGTTGGAACAGGGGAACCCAGCTGCCTTTGAGGGATGTTAAATACCACAAGCTGCTTCTCAAATGCTGTGGAGTCAATACAGCTCAGAAAGCTCAAAATATTTTCTCAAATACTTTTTTTTTTACAGAAATTCTCAACATGCAAATATCTTGAAAAGCTTTTTATTGACATATTCTCAATTCATTTACACTTGAGTTTTTTCTTACATTTATGTGACTGCGGCATCGCTACTCTTAGCTTTGTGAGAATATCTGTTCCATAACCGGGGGAAAGCACTACACTGAAAAAAGGGACATACTCGTGCTGGGCGCATGCGCCTGTGCTTTTTGGGGTGCTTCGGTTTTTACTTTTGTTAATGGCAAAACCTAATCATCCTAGGGTTGTTTTCAACACTAAACTTACTATTTTCAATGTAACCAGTGTGAATTAATCTTTACTTTGTGCATATCATTTTGGTACACCTGGGACTTATAAATGGGGACTATAATGCAGACCAAGCCCAGAAGAATTTTGCAATTAAACAGAGAAGACAGATCCCTAACCAGACTATTGGGGCAGATTTTGGGCACATGATCCTAGAGCCCTCAGCACCCTGGGAAGGTAGCTTCTGCCATGTACATCACAGAAAGCTTCAGAAAAGCCTGGAGGATGAGGTTGGAGGTTTCTGTTGGAGGAAACATCTAGAAGGACAAGAGGAGAAAATACACAGTGCCAGCCAGCTGTCCTGGGTGTTGGGACAGAAGTGAGATGGGAAAGATAAGTCAACACAAAATTGTTTCTGGAACTTGTGGCAAGGTGATTCCCTTTGCCCTTCTAGATACTGTTTACTGTCTTGTCAACTCTGAGCTCCTGGCAGGTGACCCCAGGGACACGTTGTCCTCTGCCTTCCAATTCTCTTCAACCAGTGGAAGGTGCTACCAGGCAATCATCAGAGAGCTGGGTGTTGATTCTTCCTGCTCTTAATCGGCCCAGACCCTGTATGCTGTCAAGGTCCCCTGGGGTCGACCAGCTGTATGTATTGCCATCTCTGGGTTCTGAGAGTTTCTCCCTCTGGGGCAGCTCAAGGGATGCTCATTTCCCAGGGCTGTGAAACAGTAATCAGTGAACACT
>RJWM01005936.1:0-87995 GCA_004363535.1 Dasyprocta punctata | reverse complement strand
GATTTGTAAAAAATTGTGGCTAAGAATGAACTTCATTCATTTATCACTTGTAACTTTTAATTTACAGATGCTGGCTATGAATTTGACATCTGCTTCACCTCAGTGCAGAAGAGAGCAATCCGGACCCTCTGGACAGTACTGGATGCTATTGACCAGATGTGGGTGCCAGTGGTGAGAACTTGGCGTCTCAATGAGCGGCACTATGGGGGTCTGACTGGCCTCAATAAAGCAGAAACTGCTGCCAAGCACGGTGAGGCTCAGGTGAAGATCTGGAGGCGCTCCTATGATGTCCCACCACCCCCGATGGAGCCTGACCATCCCTTCTACAGCAACATCAGCAAGGTATGAACAAAGCCGGGTTCAGTCACTCTCCTGGGATCAGGGCTTAGAATCTGATCCTCACTTTAACTTTCATGAATGTCGGCGTAGTCCCAATAATCTTGTAATTTATGATTAAAAAAAAATTAGGATGCCTTATTTTATCCTTATTCTTATTTTTTTTTTTTTGCGGCACCAGGGATCGAACTCACAGCCTCATGCCTGCCAGACAGGCGCTTAAGCCACTAAGCCAAACTCCCGGTCCTAGTTTTTTGAGGCAGGGTCGCACTATGTAGCTCAGGCCGGCCTTGAGCTCGCGTTGTAGCCCAAGCTGGCCTCAAACTCACAATGCTCCACCTACCTCAGCCTCCCGAGTGCTGGGATTAAAAGCATGCGCCACCACGCCCGGCTTTTTGTTTGTTTTTTTGAGATGGTCTTACTGGGTAGTTCAGGCTGGTCTGGAACTATGTAGGCCAGACTGGCTGTGAACTTGCAATCCTCCTGCCTCAGCCTCCCAAGTGCTGGGATCACAGATGTGTGCCACCATGCTCAGCTCTCCTGTCTCTTAAAAAAATTAATGGGATTTCCTTTTGCCAAGGAATGATGTTTTTTTTTTTTTTTTTTTTTTTTTGCGGCACCGGGGATTGAACTCACAGCCTTGCGCCTGCCAGGGCAGGCGCTTAAGCCACTGAGCCAAACTCCCGGCCCTTGTTTTTTGAGGCACGGTCGCACTATGTAGCTCAGGCCGGCCTTGCGCTGGCGTTGTAGCCCAAGCCGGCCTGGAACTCACAACGCTCCTCCTACCTCAGCCTCCCGAGTGCTGGGATTAAAGGCGTGCGCCACCACGCCCGGCTGAAATGATCTTGTTATAAGATTTAATTCATAGTTTATGTTTACCTAGGAATTTCTCTTTGTGTGTGTGACACTAGGGTTTGAACCCAGGATTGCTTTATCACTGAGCTATACCCACCATAGCCCTTTTTATTTCCTACTCAGGATGGGCTCCAATTGTGATCTTGTGTCAGCCCTTTTTTTTTTTTTTTTTTTTTTTTTTTTTTTTTTTTTTTTTTTTTTTTTTTTTTTTTTTTTTTTTTTTTTTTTTTTTTTTTTTTAAAGACAGGGTCTTCATATGTAATCTAGGCTAGCCTTGAACTCACTATGTAACTCAGGCTGGTCTCAAACTCAGGGTAGTCTTCCCGCCTCAGCCTCCTGAATGCTGGTATTATAGCCAGGAGCTACTTGCCTGGCCAGCCTTTGAAGTAGCTGGAATTATAAGGGATGTACCACCATGACTGGCTTCTATCTCCATTGCCATATTTTATAAAATCCACCCATAGCCTCTGGACTGCAAGTTAAAGTGGATTGGAAAGAACCATGTTACATGACTTTTTTTCTTTTTCTAAATTACATTTCTTGTGAAACAGGGCCTTGCTATATAGTACAGGCTGGCCTAAAACTCATAGTGATCCCAATTTTGCCTCTTTTTTATGTTTGTTTTTTGAGACAGTGTCACTGTGTAGACCAGGGTGGCCTTGAACTTGGGGCAGTCCTCCAGCCTCACTCAGCCTTGTAAATGCTGGGATTACAGGTGTGTACCCACCACACCTGGCTTACATTTCTTTTTTTTTTTTTTTTGTGGCACCGGGGATTGAACTCACAGCCTCACGCCTGCCAGACAGGCACTTATGCCACTGAGCCAAACTCCTGGCTTACATTTCTTTTGAATTGGGTAATGAGGGAGGAAGAGGCAAAATTATGACAGCCTTTCCTAAGCCTTCAGCTACATTCTGGATCCTTGTGAGAAACCTGTACCATTGACCTAACCTCTTAGGAGATGAGGAACTGCAGAACTGAAACATTGTGAAACCATTAGACAGAAGTCGGTCATGGTGGTGCATGCCTGTGATGCCCGCATTCGAGGCTGAGGCAAGAGGATCATGAGTTTAGGATCACCATGGGCTGCACAGAGAATCCAAAGCCAGCCTGGACTATATGGCAAGACCTTGTCTCAAAACAAAAGCAAAGAAAAAATATGCAACCAAAAAACCAAAACAGATGTAATCACTCATAACAGGTGAACCTCAAATTTGTTTTTAGGATCGTAGGTATGCAGACCTTACTGAAGATCAGCTGCCTTCCTGTGAGAGTCTGAAAGACACTATTGCCAGAGCTCTGCCCTTCTGGAATGAAGAAATTGTTCCCCAGATCAAGGAGGGGAAAAGGGTCCTGATTGCAGCCCACGGCAACAGCCTCCGGGGTATAGTGAAGCATCTGGAAGGTATGTGCTATTTTCTAGAGGGGCCTTCAAGGATGGATAAAGCAGATCTGCCACTAATGAAGGGTTTATTTAGTATGAAGGAGAGCTCCAGGAAAGGGCTGACACTGATAGCCTCAGAGACATTCTGGGATTGACACCTAGTGCAAAAACATGCCATATCCTTGTTTCTTAAAGTGTAGTCTGCAACTGGGTGTGGCGGTGCATACCTGTAATCTCAGCACTTGGGAGGCTGAGGCAGGAAGAATGCCATACAATTTCTGGGCCAGTCTGAACTACGTAGTGAGATCCTGTCTCAACCCCCCGCCCCCCAAAAAAGTGTCTGCAAAACAGTGACATCTGGACCTCCTGAGAGCCTGTAAGTATTCAGGACCTGAGATTCTATTCCAGAATTGGCATATGTCTTCCAAGAATTGGGATGCCCTCCTGTGTACTGGGACTGCCAACTGAAACTGCTGATAAATTACTCAGTTACAATCTGGTTTAAGTTCACACATAAATTTAAATTTACATCTTCAGTTAATTTATTCCTGAAGATCTAGAGGTCCAGAAGTGGCAGATGAGTGTACTATGTAGGGGATAGTCCCGTATATTACAGGATGTGTGAGATGTGTGTGTCCCACTTTGGTAGGGACAGCTGCACTATAAACCTTTCTGTAGTTTGTCGGTGGCCCATCTTAGAATCTTGCATGACTCCTTCATATCTTTTGTTACTTTTCAGTTTGGTGGCTAGAGAAATTAGGACTAGGGTCCATTCCTTGGGGGATGGATCTTACACAGATTAGAGCTATTAGATTGCCAAGGGTGTCTTGTGTGTGTGTGTGTGTGTGTGTGGGGCACCGGGGATCGAACTCAACCTTGCGCCTGCCAGACAGGCGCTTAAGCCACTGAGCCAAACTCCCAGCCCTAGTTTTTTTTTGAGACAGGGTCACACTATGTAGTTCAGGCTGGCCTTGCGCTCATGTTGTAGCCCAAGCGGGCCTTGAACTCACAACACTCCACCTACCTCAGCCTCTGGAGCGCTGGGATTAAAGGCTTGCGCCACCACGCCCTGCTAAGGGTGTCTTGTTTTAATTCCTTTGGTGCCTGAGGGATGAAGAGGAAATGCAGAAGGGCAATGTGGATTCCCACCTGTATGGCTGATTATGGTGGTTATTTCTAGGTCTTTCTGAAGAAGCCATCATGGAGCTGAACCTGCCAACTGGTATTCCTATTGTCTTCGAGTTGGATAAGAACTTAAAGCCCATCAAGCCCATGCAGTTCCTAGGGGATGAAGAGACCGTGCGTAAAGCCATGGAAGCTGTGGCTGCCCAGGGCAAGGCCAAGAAGTGAAGATCACCAGGCAGCCTACTACCCTCACCCACCCCCCCGCACCTGTCGCACTGACCACATCTGTAGGCATCCTATGTTGTAGTTGCAGATGGGGACCAGTGGCTCCCATTTTCATTTTAGCATTTTGGCTCCTGCACCCACTTCCTTGATAGAATGTAGTCAGAATAGTACCTCTAGAACACAAGTTCTCAGTCTGAGCCCAGGGAATGCTCTTCTTATCCAGGAGAGTTGAGTGCTTCTGCTTTTTTTTACAAAGGACTGGCCTGAGTAGGGGACAGGGACGAACCATGCCAAGGCATGACCATGAGGAGAGGCCAGGAGCACACTGTGCCCTAGGAGCCAGCCCTGTACTCTTCTGTAGTCAGGTCGTCGTCAGTGAGCTCTAATCATTCCAGTGGGAGAGAATGTAACCTGCATGGTGATTAAAAAGTTTCCTCCCTCACCCTAGAGGAGCTGGCTCCAGAAGGTTGGGATTAATCCTGAATTAAGTTTGTGTGTTAAATTTTTCTACTAAAGAAAGATTGTGTCTAAACAAAAACCCTTCTTGGGCTTCTAGTGGTGGTTGAATAGGTCCACATGTAGTCACCAGAAAATAAGCCATTCCTCACACCAGGACAGGATGAACTCTGGCCTCTTTGGTAGGAGTACATCCTGCTGTGTATCTTGGGATCCCTGCCTTGTTTTGGTGGCAATGAAAATGCCTCTTGACCATGTCTAAATGTGTCTCACTATGTCCGATTTCTGAATCATATTCCAGTTGGCTTGGCCCTGCCACATGGGGCCATTACTCATTTTAGCATAACTGTAAGTAATTAAGTCTTTTTTTCCAGATCAGTATAATAAAGGAGTGATGTGCAATATTTTCCTGTGTGGTGTGTTATACCTGTGGTCCAAAGAAATCTTAGCATTCAACTTGAAATGTTTGTGACATACTCAAGCTCTGTAGGAGAGATTTAATAGTTTTAGAACAACCATTACATCCTGAGAGCACTTGAGTTTCTAGCATTTTCTATTCCTTACAATAAAGTTTTTTGTTTAGACTTTTGAGACAGGGTGTCACTATGCAGTTCAGACTAGCCTTGAACTTACCTTGTAACCCAGGCTGGCCTCAAATTTGCAGCAGTCCTGTTCTCTCAGCATCTCAAGTACTGGAATCACAGGTGTGCACCAGCCCAAGCCAATTTAAGATTAGCAATCTCATTTAATAGTTCTAACTCTTTGGGCATGCTCAGTCAGTTATAAGAACACAAGACAAAAATGTTTTAGTGATGCTGGGATTGAACAGTCAAGGGCCTCCTGCATGCCAGGCAAGTGCACTACCACTGAGCTATACCCCCACCCCTTTTTATCTTTGCAGTGTTAGTGATGGCAGGATGCTACAGCACTTTTTGAGACAAGGTCTTGCTAAGTATTCATTCCCCATTCCAAAGCTACCCTTACATTGGCTGGAAATGGTCTATTACACTACATTCTTGAAAAGAATGTCTTCAATGAAACCACTGGCTTGGGCAGTTATAACCTTGAATGGAGACATTTCCCTGGCTAAGTTGCCTAAACTGGCCCTGAACTGATCTTCTGCCTCACCCTCTCCCATCGCTGAGGTTACAGGTGTGTACTATTAGGCTGGGCTCCACCAAAAATTTACTGAGTTCTTGAGCTGTGTCGAGTCAGTGTGTATCCTGAGGGTTCAAAGATGACAGTCCTGTCCCAGAAGGAGTTCTAGCTACTCCGGGAGATGGGCACATACAGTATGAGATGTTTACAGGTAAGGGAATCTAACTTGGTTTGCAACAGATCAAAGTCCATCAGCTCCTGTTTCACTAGAAAACAGTGATATATAAACTGGCATCATCCAGCCTCCATTTCTCCAACCTAACTCAAATTATACAGTGAAAATATACTACTGAAACTCATACTCTCACTAGACACTAAAGTAGGAAGTAAGTCCAGCTGGGTGGTTTGTCCCAAGTGGAAACTAGCTTTGTTCTGTTTGCAGTGAGCTAGTACTAGTAGAAGACACAAAGATAATATATCCTGATTCAAATAAAGCTTTAGATACCTAATACCCCAGGTTAGACATGCTGCTTGGGTGAACAAGAAAGGCCTCCTAGCCACTTTCTATTTTATTTTTGGTAGGGCAGTGATGGCAAACCTTTTAGAGCTTTCAGTGATAATAAACAGCTGGCTGTGGCACACATGCTGTAGGGTGGCCACTACTGGCCTAGGGGACGGAACTGAAGGCCTTAAGCATACTAGGAAAGGTTCTACCACTAAGCTATGTTATCAGCCCGACTCCCTCCCTCCCTTGTTCTCACTCCTTTATGGTCCCAAAGTTAGATTTCATATTTATTTGAGCTAGAAAAAAAAGTGAAGGGTAAGTGAGAAACTGGCTCTGCAGAGCAAGCTTGGGATGAGTAAGAGGAAATCTAAATAAAATCAAACCCTGGAATACAGGGTGTGCTATAAAGAAGAAAGTCTTTTTTTTTTTTTTTTGTGACACTAAATGTCAGAAATACTCTTCCTTTTTTTTTTTTGCAGCACCGAGGATTGAACTCACAACCTCCCGCCTGCCAGGACAGGCGCTTAAGGCACTGAGCCAAACTCCCGTCCCTGGTTTTTTGAGGCAGGGTTGCACTATGTAGCTCAGGCCGGCCTTGCGCTCGCGTTGTAGCCCAAGCCGGCCTCGAACTCACAACGCTCCGCCTACCTCAGCCTCCCGAGTGCTGGGATTAAAGGCCAGAAATACTCTTGAAGGACAAGGGTTCCATCCTGTTTACCACTTCCCTCCCACCCCCTAGTTCCTAGATGAGTAGGCAAAGCAGTCCCTCTCTCCTTCCCTCCTCTCTACATTCCCGACTGCCTCCCAGAAAGATGTTACCAATGAAATGTTTTAGAAGTGGTATTAACAATTTTTCATATGCTACCTCTAAACTTCTGGAAGGAACTAATTTACTTGTCCCAAGTCACATAGTCATCACATGGCAGTGAAGCATTCAAACACAGATCTGTCTCACTGTAAAGCTTATAAGGTAATGTATTCACCTGTGCCAGGGTGCTTCCTTTATGCTGAGTATTGAACACAGCCTTGGGCACGTAGTTAGAGGGTGTCCATAATGACATTGGTTCATCTTCTTTTCTTTTTTTGAGACAGGGTGTGTAATTCAGGCTAGCCTTGAACTCATTATGTAGCCCAGGCTGGCCTCAAACTTGCAGAGATCCTCCTGTCTCAGTCTCTTGAATACTGGAACCATGCTACCATGCCTGACCTGTTTGTTCGCTTTTTGAGAAGGGGTCTTGTTACATAGTTCAGGTTGGCCTTGAACTCATAACAATCCTCCTGCCTTAGCCTCCTGAGAGCTGAGATTACAGATGTGTGCTACATGCCTGTATGTAAAAATGTTTTGTCACAGCAAAAATATACATATTTCTAGTGACTGTCAGGAGAAATAGGCCATTTCCAGCATTATACAGTTTTGTTTGCTGGTGTCTCTAAAAGACAAATTTCATCATTCAGGAGAACGCAATTCACTAAAAGGTTCATAAGAATAATGATCTATGTATAGAGTAAATTACAAACAGATTTTTGTAGAGGTGGTTGTTGGCTGACCCCTAAGTATGTGAGTTAAGACCAGGAGATCTTGATGTAATTTTTTTTTTTTATACATATAGTCTTGGAAATAGCTTACTTTCCTCCCTGGGGTAAAATGGGGCTTCTTAGGTCTGTAAGAATTCAGGCTGTACTCGGGCCACTTTGCGGAATTCTTTCGTGTGGGTCTTTGGGCACTGCATCTCACACCAGCTGATAGGAACCATCTGGACACCTGCAAGGAAAAAGCCAATGTGGGAACTGGGATGCCAAACATTTTCCTGAGACTCTTCTCTTTTCAGCTGGGTATGAAATTAAAGTTTTGGGTTGGGGTTGTAGCTCAGCGGCAGACCATTTGCTTAGCATGGCCAAGACCCTGGGTTTAACCCTCAGCACCACCTTCAAAAAAAAGTGTCACCTAGTGAAACTTACTTCACCTGGAAGGCATCTTGTTTATTCCACTGGGTTATGGAGTGAGTTCCCTGTTTCCTTACATTTAGGAAAACCATTCTAATTTCAGCAGTAAGCAGTCATGGATTGCTTAATGATGGGGCCATGTTTTTTTTTTCTTTTTTTGTGGCACGGGGGATTGAACTCACAACTTCGTGTCTGCCAGATAGGCATGTACGCCATTGAGCCAAACTCTCGGCCCTAGTTTTTTGAGGCAGGGTCGCACTATGTAGTTCAAGCTGGCCTTGCACTCGCGTTGTAGCCCAAGCCGGCCTTGAACTCACAACGCTCCTCCTAACTCAGCCTCCCAAGTGCTGGGATTAAGGGGCCATGTTTTGAAAAATGATTTTGTCATTGTATGAACACCACAGGATATATTTGTACAGACTAAGAGAGCCACAACATCACTAGGTGATATAATCTTGAGCCACCCATAAGCTCAGATGTGGAAGAATGAATCAACTCACCTGATTCACTGTGGGCCACAACCACTCCAAGCTCATTTTCAGCAGTGGTCAGCAAGTAATTGGACTGTGCATCACCTAGGGATATCTAGTCATATAATACTGGTAAAGGAAAATGAACAGTTTTAAGTCTTCTCCCCACAGCTACTTGAACTGTTTCTCTACTTTAATTTCTTCTATTGACAAAGGACCTTCAGAAGTTTACTGAGAATAAAGGATACCACTTTGGCCAAGACAATGTCACCTGGGCGGAAACTCTTATAGATTTCAACCTACATATAAAGAACAGGAGTGTTAAGTGAAAGCTTTAGATTATGTCTATATGAAACTATTAACCCCCTGGTAATGCCAGTTTATTTTTTCTGGGTTTTTTTTTGTTTTGTCTTGTTTTTATTGTTGAGGCAATTGAGTTTGAACCCAGGGCCTTATGGATGGTAAGTAATCTCTCACTGAGCCATATCCCCAGCCTAAGCCAGTCTACTTTGTAATCTTAGGGGGTAGATGTTATTATTATCCTAGTCACACAACAATTTTTTTTTTTTTTTGAGATAGGGTCTTGATATGTGGTCCAGACTGGCCTTGAATTCACTATGTAGCCCTGGCTGGCCTTGAACTTGTGGCAATCCTCCTGCCTTAGCCTTCTGAGTGCTGAGATTACAGGAGTGCACCAACACACCTAGAAGTCAATTTTTTATTTTTTTGAGACAGGGTTTCGCTATGTGGTTTGGGTTGGCCTTGAACTTACTATGTAGCCCAGGCTAGCCTCAAATTTGCAGATTCCACATGTCTACGGATCTTTGAGATTCATTAGGATAACGCTTTTACAAAATTGAGATTCCTAAGTCCATGCAAAAAAAGCCCAAATCAACCAACAACCTTGTCTTTTTCAGTTGCTCGAACATCTTCTTTCCTATAAAAAAAGAATTAACAGAAATATTAATTATCTGTGAGAGGGCCAGGGATATAGCTCAGTGGTACAGCACCTGCTTGGCAGGTATGAGGTCCTGAGTTTGAGTCTCAGTATAAAAAACAACAAAAAAAAAACCCAAAACAAAAACAAAAACAAAAATAAAAACAAATACAAATTATCTGTGAGAAAGAATTACCTTGTAAGTTCTAACGCCAAAGCACTATAGGATAACAGCATACAGGACAAGTTATAATGGGGAGACAGCTGCCACTCAGGGAAGCAGGAAGGACAAGCAGACTTAGTCCACAATGAGAAGAAAAAACATTTTCTCATTCTTGTACCACACAGAGCATCGATATGGGTACCTCTGACTAGAGAAAAGCAGAACAGATTTGGCAAGAAATGGTGAGGAACTTTGCTGGCATCAAGAGCTCTTGAATGGAAGCACTATAGAATCACATAGAACCCCGAGACTAAGAAGGGCATTGAAAGTTAAACTATCTGCCCTTCAATAAGTGTTTATTCTTCCTCAGACAATCCATAGGAAAACAAACAAACAAAACCCCTACTGTTTCCCTACAAACAACTTTTTTGGATTTTTTTTTTTTTTTTTTTTTTGCGGCACCGGGGATTGAACTCACAACCTCGCGCCTGCTAGGGCAGGCGCTTAAGGCACTGAGCGAAACTCCCGGCCCTGGTTTTTTGAGGCAGGGTCGCACTATGTAGCTCAGGCCGGCCTTGCACTTGCGCTGTAGCCCAAGCGGGCCTCGAACCCACAACGCTCCGCCTACCTCAGCCTCCCGAGTGCTGGGATTAAAGGCGTGCGCCACCACGCCCGGCTACTTTTTTGGATTTTTTTGGGGTACCAGCAATTGAACTCAAGACACTGCACTTGTCAGGCAGGCACTGTGCCGCTGAGTTATATCCCCAGGCCTCTTTTTTTTTTTTTGGTGGCTTTTTTGAGATAGGCTCTCACTATGCAGCTCGGGCTGGGCTTGAACTCACAGTGTAGTCCAGACTGGCTTCAAACTAATGGTAATCTTCCTGCATCAGCTTCCCGAGTGCTGGAACTACAGCTGTGTGCCACCACACCCACCCCACCAACTTCTTAAGGTCTAGTAACATTTGGGTTTAATCTATATTAAATTTTTGTATTGTTTTGTTTTTAAATTTTAAAGATAGTAAAATTCAACAAAACAAAACAGAACAAAGTCAATCAAAACAAAGCAGTAGAATTGGCACAGAACTTCAAAGCAGGATACTAGGATATCTAGCAAGATACTATACTATATTGTTATCTTCACAATAGTTGTCCATCCCATCAGGTATAGCAAAATCCAACCAAAACCAAAACAGAACAAAACCAACCAAAACAGAATATTGAATAAAGCAAAATAATTAATCAGAATAAAGCAAAACAGAACAATATTGGGCCTCAAAGACAAGATAGAAGGAAATCCCCTATATTTGCTACATTGCATACTGTCATCCTCCCAAGAGATGCTCAGACTGCTGGCCCCAGGCCTGCAAAATCAACCAAAAAATACAAGCATTTAGTTGCTTTGTATACTTTGGTTGCTATCAACTTAGCAGATCCTCTAAACCAGCAGGTTGCTTATGGAAGTGGGGGATGGGGTGGGGTTGGTAGGTGGTAGTGGTGGTGGTGAGTCTCAGTCTGTGCGCCAGTAGGCTCACGGGATGTGCTGACTTTTCTCTTCCTGGAACCCACTGCACTGCTTACCAGGAAGGCTGGCTAGCTGTCTTCTGGTTGGATATTCCCTGACCCAGCATGGTAGGTTCTTGGGAGGCACTGATCTTTCTCTTCCTGGAGTCCACACCACTGATGCTGCTTACCAGCAAGACTGGCTAGTTGTCTTCTAAATTTTTTTTTTTTTTTTTGTGGCACCGGGGATTGAACTCACAGCCTCACGCTTGCCAGACAGGTGCTTAAACCACTGAGCCAAACTCCCAGCCCTGGTTTTTTTTTCAGGTAGGGTCGCATTTTGTAGCTCAGGCCGGCCTTGTGCTCACATTGTAGCCCAAGCCAGCCTCGCACTCACAACGCTCCACCTACCTCAGCCTCTGGAGTGCTGGGACTAAAGGCGTGCGCCACCACACCCGGCTCAATTTTTTTTTTAAAAAAGGTACTTCCTAGTGGTGGTGCATGCCTTTAATTCCAGCACTTGGGAAGCTGAGGTAGGAGGAGCCTTGTGAGTTTGAGGTGGGCTTGGGCTACAACGTGAGTGCAAGGCCGGCCTGAGCTACACAGTGTGACTCTGCCTCAAAACACTAGGGCTGGGAGTTTGGCTCAGTGGCTTAAGCACCTGTCTGGCAGGTGTGAGGTTGTGAGTTCAATCCCGGGTGTCACAAAAAAACAAACAAACAAACAAACAAAAAAAAGGTACTTCCTAAAATGCCTTCTACCTTGTTTGGTCTAAATTACCCTTATGCTGCTTATTTTTACCTTAGCTCAATTTGTCTTATTTTTAAACACTTTCTTATCAATTTTTTCCTTTTGTCTTAGCTCATAGAACGTTGCTTTAGCTACTACAGGGAAGAACCAAATCACAAAGGAGAGACAAAAGTAAGCAGGAGTAGGAATAGTAATTGTTCCTAAAAATTCAACTCTTTGCCAAGCATGAGACCCTGTCTCAAAAAAATAAAAACAAAAATAAAACCAAAAACCAAAAACCAAAGAAACAACTCTCCCAACTATTCTAGTCTCATTCCAGGTGCCAGGGCACATGTGAACACAAGAATACTTCTTACCGGATAGTTCCTCGAAAAGAGTTCTTAAGTGGTGTGGAGCCTACATATAGGATGTGCACTTTAGCAAAACGTGAATTGATGCTAGAGACCTACGGGACAGAGAAAGGATCAGTATCAGAACATTAGCAGCTATCAGTGCAAGGAAGCAGCAATAAACCGGGAACTACTAAGATTTTAGTTCAGCAACTTCACCAAGTAGAATTTAAGACAAGTTAACTCCTATTTATCTTTGCCTAAGTGATATCTGTGGAATAAAAGCCACAGTAGCTACCTAATACAGTTACTATAGAAATCAAATGAGATAATATGGCTGGACCTGTTATAGGCATGGTAGCTAGCTGAGCCAGGAGGATCAGATCCTCTTGCCTCAGCCTCCTGAGTAGTGCGATTTCAAACATACACCATCACAACCAGCAACACTTTTTTTTTTTTTTTTTTTTGAGACGAGGTCTCACAATGTAGTTCCCAGGCTGAGCTTGAATGTTGGGAGCTACTGAAGCTGGAAATTGACCGCAGGGCTGGGGTGCATGGCCACCCCAAAAATAAAGAGTGCCTGGGGAAAGCCACCTGAAGAAGTTGCTTCAGCCCAGAAAACCACCAACCCTTTAGATAATCCAAGCAATGGGTTGCTAGGCAGTGGGGCTGAAATTGACATCATTCTTCTGAGTATATAAATAAAGGTGCTACAGTGGTTGAGCAATCCCTTCTCTCCCATCAGGAGAGAGGGTTCCACCTGACCTCAGCTTTCATCTCTTTTATTTTCTCATCCTCTCACCATCCTTTCCCCAGGGAACATCTAGAGCTGTAGCTGGTTACTACACTTGAACTCACTATGTAACCTAGGCGGGCCTCAAACTTGTGGTGATCTTCCTGCCTCAGCCTCCTGAGTGCTGGGATTACAGGCATGTGCCAACATGTCTGGCATTCAGCAATATATTTTTTTAGTTTTAAAGGTACATTTTTGATATATACATATGATTATTAGCAATACTTTTTTTTATTTTATTTTTTATTTTATTTTTTGTTGGTACCAGGAATTAAACTCACAACCTCGCGCCTGCCAGACAGGCGCTTAAGCCACTGAGCCAAACTCCCGGCCCTAGGTTTTGAGGCAGTGTCACACTACATAGTTCAGGCCGGCCTTGCTCACATTGTAGCCCAAGCTGCCCTCAAATTTCCAATGCTCCACCTACCTCAGTCTCCCAAGTGCTGGGATTAAAGGCATGCGCCACCATGCCCAGTTAGCAATACTTTTTTTTTTGTTTTTTGCGGCACCAGGGATTGAACTCACAACCTCATGCCTGCCAGTGCAGGCCCTTAAGGCACTGAGCCAAACTCCCCGGCCCTGGTTTTTTGAGGCAGGGTCGCACTATGTAGCTCAGGCCGGCCTTGCGCTCGCGTTGTAGCCCGAGCCGGCCTCGAACTCACAACGCTCCGCCTACCTCAGCCTCCCGAGTGCTGGGATTAAAGGCGTGCACCACCACGCCCGGCTTAGCAATACTTCTTAATTAAGTACCTTTTTTCCTTTTGGTAGTTGGAGATTGAAATGAGGGCCTTGCCAGCCTTTTTTATTTTGAAACAAACTCTCACTAAGTTGCCAGGCTGGCCTCAAGTTTGTGATCTTTCTGCTTTCCCAAGTAACTGGGATTACAGAAGTGTATCATCATGTCAGGCTTAATTTAAACTTAAAATAGCCCAATGCAGCTAATGGCAACCGCATTAGGCACTGCAGTTCTAGAGTGGTCATGACTTCAGCGTTGAATAATGTGTGATAAGCGTAGATTTAGGACCCATTTACCTTACAGGTGACAACAGCTCCCACATCTGGCAGTAACTGGGACTCTGTTTCTCTCATCACAGATACCACAGGAAGCTACAGAGAAAATAATAAAACCAATGTTGTGGTTAAGCCTTGGGTAAAAGTATTTGTGGCCTGAGAATAACATAGGAACATCCTGGTGTGGTTGAGAACACAAGACCAGATGGACTGTGAATTAAATTTAGTAAGAGGACAAGGAGCTACAGGGAGAATGCTGCTAGAAGACATAATCTAACCATTCTGGGTTAGGTATATTAAGTTTTCTGGTGATTTTCTTGGCATGCAAGTGTACTGCCTCTAATCACAGATGTACTGCCTCTAACAATCCAGGATAGAATTACCAAGTGGGTGTCATTTAATAATGGCAATAGTTGTTTTCTTCTAGTTTAAGGGAATATTTGTAGTTTTCTCTTTGATTATTGGTGTAGGACAGATCTTTTTAGCCTCATATTTTTTCAGTGTCTCTTTTCTTCACTGTGCTTAAGTTTTCCTTCAATTTCCCCAACTTACTAAGTTTTTTTCCCTTCAGGGTCTCTGTTGAACTTGTTCTTTCTGCCAGAACTGCATTCTCCCCAGCCACCCTTAGATAATTCAGCCTAAATGTCACTAAGGAAGGTTTGCCTGTTACATATTCTCATGATGCTGTATCATATTCTCTCCAAGCAGTCATCACATTTGTAACCATACACCCATTTGAGACTTATTCATATGCTGTGTCTGTGCCCTGTGGTAGCACAAACTAAGTATGCTTGGTTCATTATTATATCTCCAGAGGTCAGCACAGTTCCAGACCCATGAAAATGCTGGAGATAACTGTGAAATGAAGAAACTCAGGAATGTAAAGGACGTTTCCAAAATTGTTTGAATAGAAAGCTCCTCTTTTTTACAGATGAAGAAAAATCTAAAGCCAGAATGTTTAGGTTTGGTATCCCAAGCAGAGTCAAGGTCTAGATAGCCAGTAGCTAAGATGTTTTACTTTTAAATCCATTGTGTATTAGGCTGCTCCTTCAAAGACTATTTTCCTGGGCCAGGGATACAGCTTAGCAGTGCAGTGCCTGCCTGGCAAGCACAAGGTCCTGAGTGCGATTTCTGGCACCCAAGCAGTCATCACATTTGTTACAAACAAAGAAAACAAACAAACCCAAAGACTACCTGATTCTGAGCTTATCCTGGGCCAACTTCTGGAACTAGGGAGGATAGATTCATGGATCTAACAAGTATTTATTGAGCCTCTACCTTATGCTAGACACTGAAGGTGTGTAGGGATGTGTTTTCATGGAACTTAATTCTATCTGGGGAAGAGTCTAGCGGGGAACATATAACTGAATGTTTACTTACATGGTGAAGGAAAGCAAGAGAGCTCTTTGGGAATGCTTAACACCCCAACCCCCAAGCTCTTTCTTCAAGAAGCGTGGTCTAGAAGACATTCTTTGAGAACATGATACTTAAGAGGCTTTCTGAAACAGGTAGGAGTTACAGAGGCTAAGGAAAAGTGTGTTTTAGATAGATGGCATATGTACATAGCTCTGTAGTCAGTGAGGTGGAGATAGTGGAGCCAGAGGAAGGCGGACAGGTGGGTGACAGTCAAAATTCTGCTAATCGCGGTACTGTCAGTTTGTATGTTCTCTTGCCTAACTCCCCTCTTGGAGTCAGGAGCACAACCAAGAGCCAGTAACCTAAGTGGTGTGCGGTGGCACCGTGCACAGTATTGGCGATCCCAGGAGAAACTTAAGAGACCAAAAACGTTCTACGGCGAGGCATGAAAGACGCATCTGCAGTGCTTGTGTCTAAGGACCAGAACGGAAGGGCGACCTAAGAGGAAGACAGAGAAAGACCAGACGGGAAACGGCCTCCTTTACCGCGCCATTCTCGCTCCTCTTCGTCAGGCAGCCGGCCAGTGACGAAAAGATGTAGCCATGCCGGGTGTAGGTGCCGCTGCCCGGGCTACCCTCTTCCAAGTTACACAGACGTTCGCCTGCAGAAAGAACACTGCATCAGCCACGGGCTCCCAGACACTGGCAGCCACCCAGGATTCTAGTCTTTGTCCCCATCTATGACTCCGTACGGGATCTGCACACTTACCAGGGATGCAGTATCTCACAGGTGGCACCATGACTGCTCTTGGCCCCAGACCCGGATGAAAACAAAGCGCACTTCTCATTGGTCATGTCTGGGAGCGGTTCCGCAGTATGATATACCTTCATTGGTGAGTTATGTCACGTGATCACAGGATGCTCCTCGGCTAGTGTAAACTTCATTTCCCAGGCTCCCCGCGGGACCAAATCGGGGGCGGGACTTCGGGAATCCAGTAATTGCGCCTGCGCTGATGATCGGGGATGGGCTGGCAGCGGGTAGCGGGCTCCTGGCCGGCGATGCGGGCTGCAGGCCATGGTGGCTAGGTTTGAACCGCTCTCAGCGCAGAGCGGGAGGACTGGTAGTGGACGGCATTAGAGGCTGCGGGGCTCGATTTGCCTGTTTGAGGAGTCGGGAGGCGGCAGGTAAGGGGAAACCCACGGCCGTTGCTCGGCATCCTCCTTTTTACAAGGGTCGAACTGCGCGCGTCCTGGGGCCTTGTCGCAAGCCAGGGTTCTTGCTCTCTCCTCGCCCGCCCTACAGGAACTTGCCTCTGACGGAGCGCACCCTCCAGGAGACTAACACGCAGAGCGGGAAGGCAGTCAACCAGCCCATCTCGCCCATTTCACAGGTTTGCAAACTCACATTCAGAGACAGGGTTTGGCCTGTCCAAAGTCTCGAAGATAATTCAACAGAGTTCAAGCCAGAACCTAAGTTTTCTGGCCTCCGGTCCATCACAGTTTGTCCATGCCGCTCTAGCTGAAAGACAGGCTTTTCCTGGTCCTTATAGCTGCAGCCTCCAGTCTAGAGATCAGATCCTGTGGTTGTGTTGGCCCCTTCTTAATTTTGGTTAAGTTGTTTTTTTCTTTTCTTTTGTTTTATTTTTTGTCTTTTTGAGACAGGTATGCAGTTCAGGCAGCCCTTGAACTCACTTTGTAGTCCAGGCTGGTCTCGAACTCAATGATCCTCCTGCCTCAGCCTCCTCACTGCTGGGATTACTAGCCTATGCCATCACACCCAGCAGGATGAGCAGCTTTATGATACAGTTACTACTATCTTTTTCTCCCTTTTTAAAACACATTAGCCCAGAAGGGAAGTCTACTCATGAATAAAGTACTGCTCTTTAACTGATGTTTGACATCTGATTGAGATTGCAAACATTCTGAGAGCAGTTTTTCTCCAGATGAAATTTGCCACGACTTTGCTCTGTTTAATCTGCCTTCTGATGGATTTGAAATCTGTCCCCCCCTACCTCCCCTTCGCCACCCCCTGGAAACAGATGGTGATTTAGAGCCCTGGGATGAGGAAAGTGCTGCTGCAAACCCTAATCTGATGGCAGATGGCCACTATGACCTATGAGTACTACTGAGGAATGGGACTAGTCAGTGTCTGCTTGATGTGATAGAACTGTATTTTGCCATTTCCTTTTGTGTTCACTCTGAGATCACATTCCTTCTTGCACTTGTAATATTTTGAATTTTGCTTTATCTCAATTTCCTGAATTCAACATTTCAGTTTTAGTTTTGGCCATGGAGAGCATATCTTTTCCCTAACATTCCCATGTTCCCCATATCCCACCAGCTAAAGTGAGGGGGACAGCCTGGCTTGTTCACTCAAATCTGACTTGTACTTCTGTAGTGATAAGCTTCCATTTATGTGTTTAGGTGATTTCTGTTTTCTCAAATGCCCGCTATTTAACACTATGATTCTAATAATGGTCTTTCTTTCTTTCATTCTTTCTTTTTGTATTTTTGAAACAGGGTCTCACTGTGTAGTTTAGGCTGGCCTTGAACTCTGGCAGTACTCCTGTCTCAACTTCCTGAGTGTTGGGATTACAATTGTGCACCACCATGCCGGTGTCCATTTGTTCTTTAATCAGGAAAAATGATGGTAGCAGATGCTTTAGTATTTTTTTTTTTTTAGATGCTTTAGTATTATCGCATTGGCAGGAGTGGCCCTGATGATATATGTGGGACTGATAGACATCTGACCAGTCTTTTTACTCCTGCATCCCTGCAGCTCATTCAGTCAACAAGTGTTTATTGAGGCTGGGAGTGGTGGTGCATACCGGTAATCCCTACTACTTGAGAGGCTAAAGCAAGAGGATCCCAGGTTTGAGGCTAGCGTGGGCGTTTTAGCAAGCAAAATCTTGTCTCAAAGTAATAAAAACAAAGGGCTGGGGATATAACTTGGCAGTATAGTGCTTGTGTATCATGCACAAGGCCCTAAATTCAATTCCCAGTAACACAACCCAAAGAAGTATTTATTTTTTGTGGTACCGGGGATCAAACTCACAACCTTGCACTTGCCAGGCAGGTACTTACACTGCTGAGCTAAATCCCCAGCCCAAACAAGTATTTATTGAGTATTTCATGACATTGGTAGTGTGTTAAGTACTTTATATATTCATAAAAGGTTAACATTGAAACAGACTTTAGCATTTAATCTTATCCCCTTATTGAATGAGAATACAAGGATGTTGAATTCTACTAGGGTTCAGTGATTTGCCCAAGGTCACAGAGCTACTTAGGGGCAGAATTGAACAAAAATTAGTAAGGGTATGAGAGTTGGTAAATATAGTCTATGAGGTAGGCATTTAATGTAGAGCTCAGGAATTCAGGAGGTGGTTGAGAGTATCAGAAAAGTAGAGAATCTGAGAATATTTTTTCTTTAAAAAGGGGTTCTGACATAGAATATAATTCACATTTATTACAGGTGAGTAATGTATTTGATTGGCATACTATTGCTATGAAAAGTATTTTAGCAAAGAGAAAAAACTCTTTCTCATCCATAGTAAGGGAATATGCAGTGGTGCGGACAGTCCAGAAGTCACCTAGATTTGTTGAGGGGCAATCTGTTTTGTCTTACTCTTATATTTGATTATGGCTATTATTTTGTAAATTCAGGCTTCAGCCAAATCATAGTTCCAAACAGTAGGAGTCCAATTCAGAAAACATAAGTCTGAGGTTTTCAGCTTCCTCTCTTTTCTTTTTTTTTGTTTTTTTGGTACCAGGGATTGAACTCACAACTTTGCACCTGCCAGGCAGGCGCCTACACTCAGGCCCTCCTCCGATTTCTATACTCTGCTGTAATTCTCTCAGCTTCCTAGGAGGTATTGGGAGTGACCAGTTTCTTTATCCTGGTGTAGTGGGCCAGCCCCTCCCAAATTGTCAGTCCTCTGTCTCTCTGTCTCTCTTTTTGTTTTTTTTTTTTGTAACCTTTATCTGCTGGGTTTCTCTTTGCTTTAGGGCTTATGAGTCTGTAGAAACTGGTAATTAAGTATTTTCTTTGAAAGGCCCTTGTGGGGATGAGCCAGGGTGCAAGGAGAGTACATTGCTCCAGTTACTGAATTGAAACCATCCCTATAGCTTAACAGCCTCCTCCAGTTTCCTCTGGGTTTTGAGCTGCCTGTTAAATAAGTCAATGGAGTTGCTAAGGACAGAGCAGCCCTCCCTGACTGTCCTAGTGGAAAATCAGGTAATTTCTTTTCTATTAAAAAACTTAATCTGCAGAATTGAGATAGTCACAGAAAGAGTCTGTTAGCGCATCTTTGCTTCTGGTCAATTTCCCATGCTGCATAAGGTAGAGTACAGAAATGGAAGCATTTGCAGAGGAGCCATAGAAAGGTCTGGTGAACTGGGAATGTTGATTGGGAAGCCTGAAGCCAAGGGCAGCAGCTGCAGCAAATGTTCTTGAGTGTGAATAACTAGAGTGGAGCAGGGAAGACTTATACTGGGAGGGCTTCATGAACTACCAACATGGGAATCCCTCCAACTTCTGTCTCCTGCGTTAGTGTTCCCTTGACCTGAATACCTGAAGTTGTCTTGGCTGCTGCATCTTGGGAGGTGGCTGGGAGTGGAATGAGAGACAAGGCATCTAATGTCATACAAGGGGTGGCTGACTGTCCTCACAGGAGATGGAATCTCTTATTACCAGGTTGAATCGGCTGGCTTGTAACATCAGCCCAGAGGGAGCAGGATAGAAGGGAACAGTATCTTTTGCCAAGATTCAGTTGGCACCAAGGAAGATCCAGATGCAGGAACCACATTCACTTGGTGGGGCAGCTGCAACAGTGGCCATACTGCCACACAGAGGGCAGCTTTGTTTGCGTTGGTTGTGCTCCACCCATTCTTCTGTCTACACAGTCAGCTCCAAAGACTCCTTTTCTTTTTCTTTTCTTTTTTTTTTTTTTTTGTGGCACCGGGGATTGAACTCACAACCTTGTGCCTGCCAGGCAGGCGCTTAAGCCACTGAGCCAAACTCCCAGCCCTAGTTTTTTGAGACAGGGTTGTACTGTGTAGCTCAGGTTGGCCTTGTGCTCATGTTGTAGCCCAAGCTGGCCTCGAACTCACAATACTCCTCCTACCTCAGCCTCCTGAGTGCTGGGATTAAAGGTGTGCGCCACCACGCCCGGCTCAAAGACTCCTTTGATTTGAAGTCATCTGGCTCTTCCTTACTCCTTTACTGTGGCCTCTTATTCTAGGTGTGTAGGTGTGTATGTTGGATTTGCTGTTTACATATGTAGTATAATGTAAATATGATATCTACCGGCTCAGAATTTCCAGTCCTTACATCCTGAAATCTGGTTGCAGCACTCTCACTGAACATTCTATAGAAAAGTGAAGTGACCTTTCTGCTTCCCACAGTTGATGACTGTTCTAACTGGGCCTTAACCTGGGTGTTTGCTCTTCAAGCTGGTGCCCTGGGCCTTCCCACTGGTAAGGTAGGGAGCAATAGGACTCAGGCCAGATCTTCACAGTAGTATGCCCTTCTAGGAGCCATGCGTGGCCAGCGGAGCCTGTTGTTGGGTCCAGCCCGCCTCTGCCTGCGCCTGCTTCTGCTCCTGGGCTACAGGCGCCGCTGCCCTCCTCTGCTCCGGGGCCTGGTGCAGCGCTGGCGCTACGGCAAGGTCTGCCTGCGTTCCCTGCTCTACAACTCCTTTGGGGGCAGTGAAACTGCTGTTGATGCTGCCTTTGAACCTGTCTACTGGCTGGTGGACAACGTGATTCGCTGGTTTGGGGTGGTAAGTGATGCCTAGGCAGCAGGAAAAGGGATGTTTTAGGGGAGCAGAGGGATGTGTCTCTGATGGACCCACACTAGGTTCTGGAGGCAAGGCTCCTACCCACAGAGAAATTTCTGCATTTCCTGTGAGTGTAGCTTTCTTGCTGTGTCTACCTGACCTCACTGGTGTTGGCAGGTGTTTGTGGTACTGGTGATCGTGCTGACCAGCTCCATTGTGGCCATTGCCTATCTATGTGTCCTGCCGCTCATCCTCCGAACCTACTCAGTGCCGCGACTCTGCTGGCATTTCTTCTACAGTCACTGGAATCTAATCCTCATCGTCTTCCATTACTACCAGGCCATCACCACTCCGCCTGGGTACCCACCCCAGGTGAGTCTCTGTGAGGGCAGCGGAAAGAGGCAGAGTTGTAGGCTATGAGAGCCGGTCTCGGAAGTGGGATGGAGAATGCCTTGGAATCTCTTGAAGCACAAAACTAGTGCCACTACAGTGCTCATGTTGCTCTTCTCCTTTTGCACAGGGCAGGAATGACATTGCCACAGTCTCCATCTGTAAGAAGTGCATTTACCCCAAGCCAGCCCGGACACACCACTGCAGCATTTGCAATAGGTGGGTCTTGGCTTTGCTCTCTATGAACTCCAGTGATGATCCTTTTGCCATAGTCCTAGGGCAAAATCTGGAACTGGAGTTTGCTAAGACATGTATCAAGTACTTGTTAAAGTACATGTTCCATGCAGTGTACCTTTGATGTGTCACAGTCCTCAGGCTAGTCCTGTGAATTAGGTGTGGAAAGTGAGGCTCGGAGAGATGACTTACTGTGTCCATTATCATGTAGCCAGTAAACTGCAAAGCTGGGTTTGAAGCAAGGATTGGCTGTCTTCAAAGTCTCTGCCCTTTCCACCTCAGCAGGATGTTGGTCCTTGTAGGAAAGAATTGGCACTGA
This sequence comes from Dasyprocta punctata, assembly GCA_004363535.1. Lineage (NCBI taxonomy): Eukaryota > Metazoa > Chordata > Mammalia > Rodentia > Dasyproctidae > Dasyprocta > Dasyprocta punctata. The sequence goes on along the minus strand of RJWM01005936.1, from coordinate 66,036 downwards.
CATCTCAAGAACCTTGGTTACCGTAACAGAGCCTGTGTCCCTCCCTCACAGGTGTGTGCTGAAGATGGATCATCACTGCCGTATCCTTTTTCTGTCTTCTGCTTGAGGCCTTTAGCTCCAGAACACTGTATAGGGTTAATGGTCCACAGCTTCTAGCATCACCCTGCAGAAAACACTGGGCTTATAAGAAGTTAGTAAAAGAGGTGCTGACCATCTTCTAGGGAGAGCAGGGGGCTCACAAGCTCTGTGGGATGGGTCTTCTGGAGGCAAGAAGTCTTGACATAGGTCTTGCTTTTGTAGGTTGCCATACTAACAGATATTGAGTAGAAAGAGATGTGGGCTTCTGTGGGTCTATTAAGAGTGCCGGGTAGAAACATCAGTCCCCTTCTGTCCTTTTCAGATGTTTGGCTAACCCCGCTAGGTTGAAGTATTGGCAGATTCATTTTATTGTACTCAGTGTTTTCAGTTTTCATGATTTCCTGGTGGGGCTTGAAAAGCTTCTAATAATGTCATCTCAAACTTGGGAAACCATTCTGTCTTCCTGCCTTTGGAAAACAGTTCTTGCTTGAGTGATGTTGTCTTGAACTCAGGATGAGCCAGGAAGGCCTGGACATTTGCTGAAATTGTGTTTGAGCTTATCCTTAATCAGTCCCCCACCAGCCTGGCTAAACAACTGTGTGGGTCACTATAACCACCGGTACTTCTTCTCTTTCTGCTTTTTCATGACTCTGGGGTGTGTCTACTGCAGCTATGGAAGCTGGGACCTTTTCCGGGAGGCTTATGCTGCCATTGAGGTGAGCCTGTGGTGAGGAGCAGGGCAACTCAGGAGTCCAGAACATGGGGTACACAGCTTGTCCCTAAGGAATGGGGCTGGTGGCACCCCTCTCCTAGGGGCTGCAAGTGTAACCAGCACTGTTTTCCATCCCTTAGAGAATGAAACAGCTCGACAAGAACAAACCACAGACGCTTGCCAACCAGGTGGGCTGTCCCCACCCCTCTGCCTCCTGCTGCTCAGGCCTGGGGTGTAGAATTGCTTAGGCAGCTGGGCCTGCTGGTTTAGTTGTAGGGACAGGCTGAGAGGCCCAGGTAGACTACATCAGGAGTGTGCGGGGAGACTGCAGTGATTGACTAAGTGGCTTGGGAGTAAGTTGAAGTCCCTGGTATGTGAGTTTTTGGCTATCCCATCATCACCTGCTCTTTGGGCTGAGCCTGGACTCTGCCTTGGTGATGGCCTGAGCAGCAGGGAGTCTATGTTGGTCTGTGTAATGGGGTTCCAGGGGAGAGAGATCAGGCTGGTCCATAGGCATCTGGATTATCCTTCCTACGTCTCTTGGGACTCTATTTCAAGCACGTCTTGGGCTCATATGGTACTCAAGCTGCCTTTCCACAGTCCTTAATGGAGCTTGGCATTACTACCCCTTGATTAGTATGTGCTGGGTGTGGGTTTGGACTTCTCTTTGGGATGTGGCCACATAATGGAGTTCTGGCTGGAGATCTGGAGTGGCTTCCCCTGGAGCCCTGTTTGTTTTGTCAATTTAATGGCCCAGGGTCAATTCCTCCTGTGCTTTGTCATCTTGTTCAGAATTGCTCTGCCCAGTGTTGTCCATGTGATGGTGTCACTGAGCTTGGTCCACCTATCTGGCTGCTGCCCTGACTCCTCTGTGGTGGTTTTAATCCCCATTTTCTCTGCCTGGGTTTATTTTCTGCCTGTAGGCACTGGGGGTTGTACTGCAGTTACTGGAGACCACAGAGCAAAGGAGCCAGGCTTTTTTTTTTTTTTTTTTTTAACCCCTAGACTTATCACCAGACCCCACCACCTACCTTCTCCTTTCGTGAAAGGATAACTCACAAGAGTCTTGTCTACCTCTGGTTCCTGTGCAGGTATGAACTCAGTTTTGGTAGTTTGAAGGAAGAGGCACTTTCAGGAATACCTTTCTAGGTATCCATATGCAGGTAGAAACCCATCCAAGTGACTTGCCACTATTCTGCTAGTCTCATTGAGGTTGGCAGAGTCACCATTTTAGGGCAGAGAACATTAAGGATACTAGCACTATTTCTGGTTACTAAGCACTAAGGATGTAGACATACTTGTTATGTACCAAGGTAAGTTAAACTCCTCATTTCATTTCATGTTCATAGGACCTTCCTCAAGGGTAGTGACTGCATTTATAGATGAGGAAAACTGAAAACCAGTGGAATAAAGTGTTATCATGTGATACACAGCTAGCACTGGTACAGATGGGATGTGAACTTATCATCCTAGTCTGACCCTCCAGTGCTTTTACTACCCTCCACTGCCTCACAGCATCAATATTTTAGAAAATACTGAACATTTTTCTCAGTAATATCTTTATTTCCCCACCCTCCTTTCCATGTAACTTATTCTCAGTCCACTGTGATTTGTTTTCACTGATGGTTTTTCAAATGCAGTGAAGCATGGCTTTCATCTAGGATGTATGCCAGATGTAAAGATGAGGCAGAGCTTGTCAGCCAGTTGTTACTGCTCAACTCAGTGTCCAGCCTTCTAATTTCTACCAATCTTTGCCTTTTTTCTTAGTTCTGTGGCACTGGCCTTGGGTGCCCTAACAGTATGGCATGCTGTTCTCATCAGTCGGGGTGAGACTAGCATTGAAAGACACATTAACAAGAAGGAGAGACGTCGACTACAGGCTAAGGGCAGAGTAAGTAGAGTCTGGGGCTTGGGTGGGCAGGTGGGTAACTGAACTTGCATCCTGTAAACACAGGCCATGGTCAGGGTTGCCTAGGCAGGTGTCCCAAAGACCAGAATTACCTACCTGAGCTTTAGTGTACCCATCAATTTAAAAAATGAGAAGGGGATTAAGTAGAAGTTTGTAGAACTGTGTTTTTCTTGTCCCTAGGTATTTAGAAATCCTTATAACTATGGCTGCTTGGACAACTGGAAGGTATTCCTGGGTGTGGACACAGGAAGGTAAAGTAAGACACAGACTACTGCTGTCCAACAGAACTCTGTGATGAGGAAAAGTCTATACCTGGGAGAACCAGGTACTTAGAATGTGACTCATGCTACTGATGAGGTGCCTCCCGCCTCTTCTGCCCATATTGGGGATTGAATCCCAGACCTCTGTGCTGAGCTACACCCCCAGCTGTTTTTTTATTTAGAGACAGGGTTTCACTAAGTTGCTCAGGCTGGGCTTGAGCTTGTGACCCTTCTGCCTAAGCCTACCAGAATGCTGGAATAGAGCACTCCCACCCAGCTCACTGATGAGGTTTTAAGCGAATTTCATTTTCACGAGTTTTAGTAGTCATGTGTAGCTAGTGGCTCTTGTCTGTGCAGTTCTAGAGTCTTGGAATAGAAATCATTGCTTTCATTTGAACCAAAGAGGCTTGAAGCTTGAAGCTGACTATAGTGGAATCCTGAGAAAGCTGTTCTCAGAAGGGCCATTTCAATAGGATGCAGTGGTCATCAGTCACCTCTCACCTGCATGGCAGTGTCTGGAGTTCAGACCAATATATGAGACTAAGGTATTCTACTTGTGACAGAGGTCTTTAAAGGCAGCAAATGAGGGAGGCTCTTTAAGCCCAAGAGACAAAGGAAAGTCGGTCCTCAAATTGCAATTACTGAGGCAGTTAACAACAGATGAATGTAAGTACTTTCCTTCCTTCCCCATCCTCATTATGCTCCTGCCTACCACTGTGCTTGTACTAGCACAAAATTTCCAAAAGGCCTTTAAGGTTCCAGAGGGTACATTTATTAGACACAGTTGGAGAAAGGATATTAGAACTCTTGTTACTTTGGTGCTTAATATATGCTTGCTGTGGAATTAATACAAAGGACAACCAAGAACTTTGGAACTCAGAGACCTGTCTGTCTTCTTTTGTAGGCACTGGCTTACTCGGGTGCTGTTACCTTCTAGTCACCTGCCCCATGGGAATGGAATGAGCTGGGAGCCCCCTCCCTGGGTGACTGCTCACTCAGCCTCTGTGATGGCAGTATGAGCTGGATTGTGTCAGCAACAGCTTAAGCATTTGTTCTGCTGCCTGTAATGTCTCAAGGGCCTCCAAAGGCAGCTTTTCTTCGAATTCTTGGTCAAAAAGAGCCAGTGGGCCTGCCCTAGGGTACTATGCACAGACACCTCAAGGACCAACCTTCTGCGCACTGCAGAAGGAAGACACAATGTGGACAAATCCTAGCATGGATGTCCTTTACTCAGGCAAATAGAAGTTCCAGCCCCAGACTAGGGGCCAGGCAGCTAGCTACTCCACCCTCCTCCAGATATAGCACTGGGGCTGGTCATCTCCTTTTTCCACTTGCTGTCTGGGAAAACACCTGAGGTTATAGCTGGGATCCTGGCTTCTCAACGGGGTAAAGATACCAGGCGTGCTGCTGAGGTCACTGCCATTTCTCACATGCTACTGAAGGGAGCAAAAATAAAGGTATTTCATTTGTAAAGATATGTAGCTTCTCACTCTTTGCTCACTGTAGGGCAGAGGAAGGGAAGCTAGGGTCAGAGCCTAGTGAAGTTCTGGTGGTGCCTGTTTGTCCTGAATTCTTGGCTCATTCTTAACATTGCCAATCCTCTAGTTTAGGGTAGTGCAGCCTCTGGCTATGTGCTACTGAGGGTGTATCTGACAGTCAGTCCTATTACCCAAAGAAATCTTTATTCTCCATTAGATACACACATTTATCATCCCTGGTCCTCAGGGCCACACTCATCTGCATTCATCCCTCAGTAGCATAACTCCCTTCACCTGATAAAAGATTAATGGAAGAGCCCCATAATCCAAGATCTTTCTTCAAACACAAGTAGTCTTGCTTAGTTACTTCACAAATCCATTAGAAATCAGGACTCTGATGTTTTCTTGTACAGTCATGCAACACAAGCCTAGCACTTGCACTGTCTCTGTGGGAAAGGCAGGCAGAGGCTAGTGGTCTCCCTGCTATGGGCAAGATGGCTCAACAGTTAGTAATTCCAGGTTAGATTGTCTATCAGACGAGACCACGTCAGGATCAAGGGCTCAGCTGCCAGGGCTCCCTAGCAGAAACCTGCAGGCAGAAAAGATTTTGGCAGCATTAGCAGCGACACTTGACTCAATCCCATCCCTTCCCATGACATAGAACTCACCACTCTCCCCTGGCTGACACTGCTTCCTTGCGCACCAGTCTCTTTTTGTCATCTAGTGGCTTAGCTAATGCCCGGATCACCTGTGGTTTGTAGGGCAGCAACTGTGGAGTCAGAGGAGAAAGTCTTAACTTTGTTCAACCATGGCAACCAGGAATGCTGCTGCTTTGGCTCTGTATAACTAGTATTTGGAACAAAGCAAAACGTGTTCTATTTTCTTTTTTTTTTTGGTGCTGCAAATTGAACCAGAGCCTAGATTATGCTAAGCACATGCAACATGTCCTATACTTTATAGAGATTCCAGAGGAAACCAAGTGGTAGGATGGCTATTCTATTAGAGGATGGCCAGGATTTACTAGGTCCATTCTGACCCCAAGGGTGGGGAGGACCCCATGCCTATTGTAGTTTGTAGCTGATATCACAATTACACTGCAGGGTGGCTAATCCTACTTTTTTTTTTTTTTTTGGTACCGGGGATCAAACTCACAACCTCACACCTGCTAGCCAGGTGCTTACTCCACTGAGCTAAATCCCCAGCCCTATTTTTTTGAGACAGGGTCTCACTATGTAGTTCAGGCTGGCCTTGAACTCACTTTGTAGCCCAGGCTGGTCTTGAACTCGCAACAATCCTGCCTCAGCTTCCTGAGTGCTGGGATTAAAGGTGTGTGCCACCACACTCGGCTGGCTAATCCTTCTTGAAGAAAATGAGTACATCTTTAGCTCTTCTAAGAGGTTCCCTGTCCAGGGAGGATGGATGAGGTACTTACCACAGGAGTGGGCAGGCGCGTGAGAGCATGCATACACTGCAGTGCAGCGATCCGGACAGCCTAGAACAACCAGAAGGAGGTGAGGGGAGACTTGAGAGGAATGAGGTGCCTAAGATGTGTTGAGGCTCAACGCACCATGGAAGGGCTGGAGCTGAGGTCCAGAAACTTGGTGACCAGCATGTCAACATGAAGACTCATGATTTGAGGTGCTTCCAGTAGAAGAGGCTGAAGGCAGCTGAGGGTAGAGAGCTGAACCACAGGGTCAGAGCAGGATAGGGCCTCTAGCAGCAGGGAAAGCAGCTGAGGGGCAAGAGGAAAGGGAAGAGTGATTATACTATAATGCTCCTGGTCCTCTTCTTCCTCTCCTTTCTAGCTCCAGCTATGGGAGAACAACTTTATCCCTTGCTTGGAGGTTGACTACACAACTTACTGTGGGCAGCTCTGGCAAGAGCACAGGCTTAGGCAGCCTGTGAAGTACATGAGACAGACCCTTCAGGTAGTTTGGCTTCACATCTGTAAAAAAGGGAGAAGCTTAGTGGAGAAATTGAGTTTCTGCTGATATTCAGCTTGAGAGTTCAATATCTGACTATGCTGGGTTTATCAGCCTATAAAAAGCAGTGAGAAAAAAAAAGTTCCTTGAATTCAGAATAAGCAAGTTATGTCCCTATTAACTTTCTAGGTATGCACCACAGTATAGCTGTTTTGTTTTGTTTTGTTTTGTTTTTTTCACTGCGCAATTCAGACCTCACTTGGTAGCCCAGGCTGGCATTGAACTCTTCACAATGATCCTCCTGCTTGGGCCTCCTGAGTGCTGAGATTACAAGTGTGCACTATCACACACAGTCCGCACCACAGTACAGCTCTAAAGCACCACATGGGTCCCAGATTATTTTAGGGACTGCAAGAGAAGGAGAGGTCTATATATTTGGAGCCCTTCTATCAGACTCTTCTTACCTTGAGGAGCAGCATGGAAGCCTTGGACCAGAGCAGGCACATTGTCTGTGAAGAACCGCTGGCGAAACATGATCCGCACTTCAGCATGGCCAGCGCGAGTCAGCACATCAGTGCAGTCAGACATGAGCAGAGAAAAGCCATCAGCTGCTGCTGGGCCTAACTCTGGGTCACTCAGGAGGCCCATGAGCTGGAAAAAAGAAAGCCTGTCATGCACATCACTGGAGAACAATCTTAAAAATGAGGATGGAAGTCATTTCTGGGAGCAGTGGAGTCAACATGAAGTTCTGTCTCCTAGAAAGGACTTACCCGAGTTGTAAGGGAGGAGTTGCGAGGATGGTATCTGAGTACTAGGGCCTTTGTTACCTATATGAGAGAAACAGAAAGAGAAGCTGGGCCCTGGCATTCAAACTCCAGAACCCTGAGATACAGCTGCCTATGGCTCAGGGTCAAATAGGGATATTTAGTCACAATTGCTGTGTCTAGTCAGAATAGACTCCACCTCCTTACCCAGAGCAGCAGTGTGAAGGCCTGATGACGAGTGGGCCCAGAGCCCAGTCCAACCTCCACTGCATCCACAGCCAGCTGCAGAAATTCATCCAGCTGCTGCCCTGAGAAAGGGGGACATGCTGATGCAGTAGCAACTCATTTTTTCTTTTAATGACCTATGATGGAAATCATTTAAGTGCAGAGCACCCAAGAAACCATTAGAAAAAGGCAGTAACATCTTGCCTATGGATAAAATGATTCAACACCAGAATGAAAGCCTGGTAAAGTGTTCTCATGATGCAGTGGTGCTGACATTTGAGACGACAGGGTTGCCTACTCCTGCTGAAGACTTACCCGTGACACTGCCACTGTTCAGGCCTCGAAATGGTTTTTTTTTTTAAGCCCCTATAATGCTTTGCCCAATTCTGGTTTTGATTCTTGTCTCAAGGACTGTCCAAAGACAGTATCTGAGCAGGTGAAGTCCTGCCATGTTACTAGAAATCTTCCTTTTTTTTGCACCAGGAATTGAACTCACAACCTTGCACCTGCCAGACAGGTGCTTAAGCCACTGAGCCAAACTCCCGGCCCTAGTTTTTTGAGGCAGGGTCACACTATGTAGTTTAGGCCAGCCTTGCGCTCGCATTGTAGCCCAAGCCAGCCTTGAACTCACAACGCTCCTCCTACCTCAGCCTCCCGAGTGCTGGGATTAAAGGCGTGCGCCACTACGCCCAGTTAGAAATCTTCCTTTTTAAAGAAGAATGAGGAATGAACTTGAAGATTTTTCTGGTGGGTGATTTGAGGAGACTAACCCTAGCTCATTCCAGTACCTGCAGGGTGCTTGTTGAGGAGTCCTGCAAAGCACTTCGCAGCAGCGGTGGAGGAGAAGGGACAGCTATGGCAGCAGCTCAATTCCAAAAGCTCCCGCATGAGTTGGTTCAGCTGAGGGATTTCCACCTACAGAAAACCTGGCCATGTAATGGACCCAGAAAATACTTGAACTCCAAGAGAATCCCAGTAGAAAGAAGGCAGCAGGGATGAGAGTGGATGAGAACTACTCTGGTGAGCCTAGGTAAAGTATCAGCTTGGCTGTGGCAAATTTTGGCCTACAGATCACCTGAGATCCAACTCCCTAAATGTGCTGACTTACATTTTGAGGCAGGGAACACACCAAAGCCATAAGCAATGCAACCAGCCGCTTCTGGCCTGAGGAGCCATCCTGTAAAGGAACAACGGTCCCTGTCAAGCAGATCCTGCAGCAGTAGGTTTGTTTGTCTCCCTAACTCCTAAATAAGGCCTGAAAAATGTTTGAAGGCTACATTCCAAGATTCTTTTCAATCTCATTCATCAGACTGTCACCTGGAATGGCTGGAATCTGCTTGGGAAGCTGTTTTCAGGCAGAAAGGAGGTGTTGCCATCCAAGAAAAGGGACACTATACGGGTGACACTCTGGGTTGCTAACCTGGGGACACAAAACTTGGTGTTATCAAAGAGTTAGGATTCTGAGGCAGCCCTCCCCTTCACAGCAGTGCCTTTCATCCAAGGTTCTCATTAGAGCCACTGGACCCACAGGACAGGCCATGTTCATTCATTCACACATTGAACAAGTATGTGCCTGGAACCATTCCCATTCTAGACTGGTATAGAACAGTGGACCAGACAGATCAAATTGGCATTCTCTTAGAGCTTTTTACAACCTAGTGAGGAACTCAATGCATATATTTTTTAAATGCTCTGCAGGTAATTCAGCAGCTAAAAACTGTTGGCCCATGGTTCAACCACCCCATGGTGCTAAAATCACCTCCTTTTGGCTTCATCAACTTAAATAACTGCCTCCACATTTATGTACAGGTACAAGGATAGCTGATGAGGCAACTGTCTATTGCTTCTGGAAATTGCTCTTCTCCCTAGGTTTAAGCCAGATCCACCGTTATACTCACTCAGGGCTTAAGTGGGTGGTGGCAGTGCCAATGACAGACACCATGGCAGCCAAGACCTCGTCTTGCAATAGCACTTCTCTCAAAACTGAGGGCTCCTTCTCTGTGAAAACAAAACACCAACACATATATACCCCAGAATCACAAGGCCATGACAGTGGTTCAGAAATTCAAATAATCAGTTCCACTTCTCATCATGATGGGCTTGCATCTAGCTAAAACAACAGCTCTTAAATCTGCTCTTTAGCAGTGCTGTGGTCTTGACAAATAGCAAGCCCCTTGACAAATAGCTAGATCCAGCAGTGGTCTAGATGAGCTGGGACCATGGAAGCCTTGGGAACACTGCAAAATCCTTAGAGTAAGCTAACACGAATGTTCCAAGATTGGGAACTTGAAATGTTGATCTTTTGAGAATTTATCTTTATGGGCCCACCTTTCTTTCTTTCTTTCCCTTCCTTCCTTCCTTCCTTCCTTCATTTTTTTAAACTTTTTTTGGGCCTTTTTTTTTTTTTTTTTTGGTACTAGGGATCGAACTCACAGCCTCACACTTGCCAGTCAGGTGCTTGTGCTGCTGGGCTATATCCCTGGCCTTTGGGCACCTTCTTTATAGTGACTATCTTATATTGGGCATGGTGTGGCCAGACACAACAAATTACTTTAATTCCTACCAACTATTCTATGATACAGACGTGACTGTCTGAATTGCCACCCCCGCCCCCCAAACCTCGTGGAACCTGAACCTAGGTCCTTCACAGGGCTACACGCCAGCTCTTTTTGAGACAGGATCTTACTGAGTTACCCAGGCTGGCTCAAACTTTTGATCTTCTTGCCTCAGTGCTGCAGAATGCTAGGATTACAGATGTGTACCATCATGTTTGCTGCAGATAGAACTCTTTGTCCTCATTTTATAAGTGGGGGAGCTGAGGCTTAGAAAGACTGGGTATCTTCACCTAAGTTAGTAAACTCAAGATAAAACCCAACCAAGGCTGAGTGGCTGCAAAGCCCAGTTGTAACTAATGGCATAGCAATTGAAGGGAAAAAAGGTATGCATTTTTTTTTAATGTTGCTAGCTAGTAGATTTTGGTTCTTGCCATTGTTCATCTTGGCACTGATGGTACAAAAATGTAGTACCACCAATACCCAGGGGGTGGCAGTGCTGTCCAACAACAGCAAAAGGCAGAATTCTGAGAAGGTGGATGAAGTCCAGAAAGTTACCTGGCATGGAAGCCTGAACAGTCAACGCAAACAAGCAAGGTACAGCTGTCTGATGGAAATACCAGTAGCTCTCAGGGTCCTGCTGGCATTTTTCTGCCACCTGCTGGAGACTCTGACAGACAGCAATAATGTCACTGGATCCTGTAACCACATTCCCTGTGTGGTGAGAAAATCAGTGTTCTCTTTAAGATGTTCTCACAAACACTTCTAGGTATTTCTGACATAGCAGACGGGAAGAAGAGCAAAGACAATAACTGAAGAGACCAAGACTGTCTTATTAAAAAGCAGAGCCACTTTATGGCTGAGTGCGCATGTGTGTTTGTTTTACCTCTATTCAGATTTTGGAGCTCAGACCGGTTCTGAGCTAGATTCAGTAATACAAGGATTTACCTACATTCTCTCCTTTGTTCTCATAACTTGAAAAGTATCACTTCTTCCACTTTATAGAGGCCATGGATGCTCAATGAGATTATCAGTGCTTCTTCTGGGGTCACAAGAAGTACAAAGTCAGAAGTCAGACCCATGTAAGGGTCTGAGTCTAGTGTTCTTTCCACTACGTAATAGTTGCTGACCAAGCATTGCATACCTGGGTCTCCCTACAATGGCTGAGCAATTGAAGACGGGGGGAGCTTAGGTTAGTGAGGAACCAGGGTGCTCATGCATAGGTTCCCAGTGGCAACAGCTGTTGTAACTTTGGCCTTGGAACAGTGCTTCTCAAATTGGTTGGTGCCTACAAGTTACCTGCTCAAATGTAGATTTTCTTTTTTTTTTTTGAGACAAGGTCCTGCTATGTAGTCCAGTCTGGTCTTGATCTCGTGGCAATCTCCCTGCTTCAGCCTCCCAAGTGCTGGGATTATACATGTGTGTCATTATGCCTGACTCCAAATGTAGATTCTTACCAGTGAGGTCGAAAGATTCTGCATTTTTAATGAGCTCACAGATACTGCCCAGGCTATGGCTCATGGATTATATTTTGGGTACTACCATGTTTTATAGCAGTGCATATTAGTTGTGATGACAAATAAAAATCAGCAGGGTGCTCTTCATTATTATTGTTGTGCAAATCCCCATCCTCCTCAGAGACTAACACAACAGAACTAAGCCCCAGGCATCTGTACATTTCTTTTTCTTCCAAGTTTACAATGCTCACAGAAAAGCAAATACTGTGTGTGTGATATAAAGCTTACCAGAAGCTGAGAGGGATATGGAGTGGGGAATGATTACTAACAAGTACAGGGGTGCTTCTGGATAGGAGGAATAACTTCTAGTTTTTTTTTTTTTTTTTTTTTTCCCGGCACCGGGAATCTCGCACCTGCCAGATAGGCGCTTAAGCTGCTGAGCCAAACTCCCAGCCCTGGGTTTTTTGAGGCAGGGTCGCACTGTGTGGCTCAGGCCGGCCTTGTGCTCGCGTTGTAGCCCAAGCCGGCCTCGAACTCACAATGCTCCGCCTACCTCAGCCTCCCGAGTGCTGGGATTAAAGGCGTGCGCCACCACGCCCGGCTAATAACTTCTAAAGTTAATAGCACCGTAGGGTAACTATGATTGGTAACAATTAACTGAATATTTTTTTTCTTTCTTTTTTTTTCTTTTTCCTGCGAGGGATCAAATTCAGGCCCTCACTAAATGAGTATTTCAAAACAGGTAGTAGACAGAATTTTGAATGTCCCCCCCACCAAAAATAAGTATCTGAGGTGATAGATACAGCTACAATTAGAGCCACTTCTTAGAGGTATTGACCCCAACCCAGGCTGCAGTTCCTCATTCAGCCCAGCTACTTGATGATTCTTCCAAGTAGTTACCTTTATTTATCCTCCAGAGATGCTCCAGCAGCAGAGGCAGCGTCTCCTTGACGATGCTGGGATGTGTTGAAACAGCTGACAAAGCTTGCAGACAGCGCAAATGCTGTGAGCATTTGGGTGACCTGTCCCCTCTAGCCAAGTCAGACTCCCCTGAAAGCAACCAGAGAGACATGGTTTCACTTTGTGATAACAAGCACTGATGGGCCCCAAGCCTTGCTGGAATGGGTGGGCTACATAAGATTATTAGCCACAATACCTCTGTGCAGCTCCTCAGCAAGCTTGGGTATTAGATGGTTGCTGAAAGCCACAGGGTAGAGGGTGGCCAGGGCTCCTGATGCTTCCAGTGCTGCCACCCTGCTGGGGCACAGAGCAGATGAACATTAGCATCAGCTAAATGGGCCCACCATTTTCTTGCTGAGGACTGCCATCAGGCCGATCCAGGAGTAGGGGCAGCCAAGGTCACCCTGCTAAAGAATAGGACTCAAAAACCTACACCACTGAGTTGGACAGGGCTTCTTAATGCCCAAGAAAAGAGAGCAGTCCCACATCTATCCAACTGGTTAGCTCCCTAAGGAGAGACAAGGGTCAGAAGCATAGAGCCCTTGGTCTTTGTTGCATCTGTTGCTGTCAATACACAGGCAGGGAACAGCTTGCTCTACCTCCCTGATTTAGAGTCTCACCAACTCTGGGAATCCTCCTCCAAGAAGCTCAGTCTATACAGGTGACCCACTGCCTGTTCCAAGTCCTCAGAAGATAAGAAATCTGGGTAAAAGGGAAGACAAATGTCATTTTTCTCTCTTGCAGCCACCAAAACCTTGCCAAAAATATTAACAGAAATCCCAACTCACCCAGCATTATAGTTTTCTTAATACAGAAAACTGTAAGGAAGGAACAAATCTTTTCTCTTTCCCTTAAGGTATACCTGGCTGGGCACCCAAGACTGTGAGTACACGGATGCCAACAAGCTGAAGCTGGGCACTGGAGTCTGTTAGGGCCAAAAATACCAATGAACATAGCTGGTCCTTGAAGCCACGCAGAGGCCTCTCATCTAGGGAGAGACAGAAGCCAGGTTAGAAGGAAGCGTTTTCTTTTTTCTTTGAGACAGGGTCTGTGTAGTACAGGCCGGCCTTGAATTCACAACAACCCTCCTGTTTCAGCCTCTCAATGCTGGGATTACAGGTGTGCGCGACCACACCTGGCACCTTTATATTTCATATTCCTGACTTAGCAGTGCTGCAGAGATGACTAGGGATAGATTTTAAGAGCTTAATCCACTGGGTGTCCAGGAGCACACTACAAACATAATCAGACCTCATCCACTCAATGCTCTCTTTTGCTACACGGATAGGAGGACCACTATTCTAGACTACTTTTCTTGTCTTGCTATTCTTTATGGGCCACAGAATTCAATAGGCCCTCAGGATATCTAAATGGGAAGATGACCTCACCTTTATCTTCATAGCTCCACTTCTGCTGCAGCTTCAAGAAACCCAGGATCATTTCAAGGATTGTCCGCCGCTGGTTGCTCTGTAATGTTTCAAGGGGTATTGGAGTCAAAGAATATTTTAAAGGCTTTCAAGTCTGCTATTCTGGAGCTGGCGAGAATTATCCTCTTATGTATGACTAAGTCTGAGAAAGAGTGAATAATGAAACAAGCAGTAGCAAATGAGAGTGAAACCCCAGATCTACCTGGGCCCAAGCTAAAGCTTCAGTCCCCCTCTTCTAAGAAAGGGATTCCAGCAGAGCCCACTGTTTCCCGCCAGGATTGTGCTCCTTTACCTGACTATGCTTGTGAAACTGTTCCAGCAGTAAAGGCAGTACGTTGCTAGTAATGTGGTCACAGGCCCGGGCAGATGCACCTGCAGCTGCCTGCAACAGCTTAGCACTAGGCCACACCAGTTTCATGTCCGGCTCACACAGATGGTGCCTGCAGTCTAGAGAGGCAGCAATCACAGACCTGGGGAGTAGGCCAAATGTTGCCTGATTCCCCTATAGTTCACAGAGGTTGGAGACTGAGACCTGGAACAGTTGAGTAGCAGTTACTACTCAAATTATCTTCAAAGTAAAGCTGCAGCCCCCAGTCACTGAACATATGAAGGGTCACTGGCCCTTGAGGAATATTATCTCCATTGTGCTTACTCCCCTTTCTGGCTGCCACAGTTCCATTACCCTGTAGAATGCTGCTAAGGAAGGAGTCAAGAAGGTCCTCTGCATCAGCTCTCAGCACAGAGCGAGACAAACACGCAGTCAGGGAGTGAAGGGCTGCCAGGCCTTCTGCCTCCACCTGCTCACTTGCCGTCTGGAACACCTGTCAGAGGGATCCCATGGCTGCTGAGGTGAGCCTGCACCAGATGAGGTCCCACCCATCCACTGCCTATTTCCTAAGGGAGGAGGGCTGAGAACTTTTTTCAGTGGTACTTGGAATTGAACTCATGCCCTCTGCACTGAGGTACATCCCCAACTCTTTTTATTTCTTATTTTGAGATAGGATCTCATTGAGCCACTAAATTGCCTAAGCTGGGCTTGAACCTGTGATCCTCCTGCCTCAGCCTCCCAGAGTGCTGGGACTGCAGGTGGAGGCCACCATACCCAGCAGTTCAGAACTTTCAGGGGACAACAACAGAACTCAACCCTCAACTCAGTGTCTTCTCCATTGGTTATCCTCACCAACTCCTTAGCTCCTCAAGTAACACACAATTTCTGAGAAACAGTATATCAACTCTGAGCAGTGGTTGTTGTGATCCCCTACCCTAAATTGCTTTCTTCTCTATTTAGTATGTGCCCACGCCATGAGCCATTGAAGTACAGGAAGTGGGCACCAAGCAGCTGGCCCACACCCAGAAACTGTATTCCTTGCCATTAAATTGGCAGTATGTCCCCTCACTTGCCTACTGAATAATGAAGCACTGTACTCCGATCCTAGGAACAACAGGGAAGAGAATTTTGCCTTAGACAGACTAATGGGAATTAACAGTAGTGAGTCTATCTCAGTAATACTCACCTCTCTGCGGATAGAAGCCCAAAGGCTGGGAAGGAAGTCCTTTAGTTCCTTTTGCCCATATACAGCACAGCAAGCATTCTGCCAAGGTGACAGCAAATATCAGCTAGCTATACACTATCCTGGGATAGGCAGGTTCCTCAGCATAAAGGCACCTAATGGAGCCTGGCTCTCGGCAGAAAAGCCAGCAGGATGTCACAACAGTCTTACCTGGGGCACAGAAAAATAGGACCTCACCCTAATGCAAGGAAGTATAAAGTGGAGATCTAGCCAGCTTTTCATCAGTTACCAGTTACTACAGGATAAGACAACATGCAGCTGGGGGTTTTAGGTCAACACACAGGTCCAAATTTTGGTCCCTCTTGAGACTCATGGACAGTTTTCTGCTGTGTAAGACTGTATCTTTTACTACTTCTACTTGTCTAAAGGTAGTTATGCCCTTCAAGGAGAAAAAATATCACTCACCAGAGTCTGCAGAGAATCCAGCTTGGCACTCAAAATCTCAGAATCTACTTTCTCAATCAACAGGGGCAGTAGGAACTGTGGGAGAGAAGAAGGAACTTAAACCTGAGATAGGTAGGGTCTGAGCTACACCAGAATCATTCAGTGTCCTTACTGCCACCAGTCTCAAAGCATAGGTGCTATATAAAGGAACTATACTGGTTAGGAATCGTGATTGTAAGCCAACTTTCCTCCTCAACTCTGGCCAGAGCCCTGATTATTTAAAAATGGGCAAGTTGGCAAAGCTAGAAGATTTCAGAAGATAGCACCGTCTGGGATGGGACTATTATTCTAAGAGATGAAATGTTAAAGTTTTCTATATTAAAAATATAAGATACTTGCCACACAAGGTATCTGCAGGGTGTCATACACTAAAGTGCATACTTCATCTATCTTTCTTCTGAAGCTTTACTGTTCTTTCTTCAGAGCTTTCTCTGGGAAGAGACTATCTACCCTAACACTGGATACACCTACCTCAGCAAATAGTGGTGTAGAAGCCAGTACCACTCGAAGACTCAGGATAAGATCTTCTCTCTGGATACCATGGGGATCATTAGGTGGCTGGAAAGGGAGAAGGAAAATGGATTTATGTAACTTTTCAGACCACCCTTGGACACAGGCTTGAATCTGGTAAACCTGTAGAATAGGGTGACATTTATACCCAATCTAGTAGAATAGTATGATAGGAGACCCAAGGAAGTACACATGCTTTCTCTTCTGTGTTCTCTGAAAAGTTCTGTCTTTTAGGCCCTTAGTTTTCAATCTCATCACACATTTTCTATTTGATCTATTGTTTTACCACTTACAGTTAAGCACCCTTAACTTTCTGGTGTACCACTTTCTTCTCTGTGTCTATATTTGCTTTGTATGTATGACCTGTAATTTACTTTTTTTTTTTGGGGGGGGGTACTGGCAACCTTGCACCTGCCAGGCAGGCGCTGATGCCACTGAGCTAAATCCCCAGCCCTACTTTTTGAGACAGGGTCTCACTATGCAGGTCAGGCTGGCCTTGAACTCACTTTGTAGCCCAGGCTGGTCTCGAAATCACAAGAATCCTCCTGCCTCAGCCTCCCAAGTCTGGGATTAAAGGCATGTACCACCACACCTGGCTTTAATTTACTTTTACACCTAATATATTAAGAACATTTAAAAATGTATTATTCTTTTATAACATCAGTTTTAGTTTTCATTGTTTTAGCCAGATTATTTAAACAATTCTTTGCTAGATGTTTCTATTTTTTCACCCATATAAAAAGGTGTAACTCTGAAGCCGGGCATGGTAGTGCACGCCTTTAATCTCAGCACTTGTGAGGCTGAGGTAGGGGGAGCGTTGTGAGTTTGAGGTTGGCTTGGGCTACAACGGGAGCACGAGGCTGGTTTGAGCTACATAGTGCAACCCTGCTTCAAAAAACTAGGCCCGGGAGTTGGCTCAATGGCTTAAGTGCCTGTCTGGCAGGCATGAGGTTGTGAGTTTGACCCCCGGTGTCGCAAAAAAAAAATAAATAAATAAATAAAATAAAAAAAAGGTGTAACTCTGACAACATGAAAGGGTCTGATAGTTAATTTGTCAAGATTAAAAACATGAATCGGATTTTCTTTTTCTCCTTTGACAACTGAATTTAGTAGAGGGGTTTTCTTTTTTTAATGATAAAGTTACAAGTCAAAGAACAGAGTAAGAGTACTAGCAACAAAATTTTAGAAGCTGAAAAGCAAGCAGATTGATAAGAAGAAAATGACTCAACAGACCCAATATGAAAGAATTCTAGGTAGACTTGGGGAAAGTTAGATAAATATCTATATACTGCACAGTCCTCAAAATGTTTTGGAGCCAGTTGTGGTGGTGCACACCTGTAATCCCAGCACTCGGATCACCATGAGTTCGAGGCCAGCCTGGCCTACATAGTGAATTCAAGGCCAGCATGAATTATGTAGGGAGACTGTGTCAAAAAACAAAAAACAAACAAGAGAGGGAGAGACAGACAGACAGACAAAGAGACAGAGAAAAGAGAGGAAACAGAAATCTATCCATGAATTAAGTAAGAACAGAATGCTATAAAAAAAATTCAGAGATCAGTAACAATGAAAAGCTCTTGGAAATTTTGTTTGTTTTGTTTTGGTACTGGGGATTGACCTCACAACCTCACAATTGCCAGGTAGGTGCCTATGCCGCTGAGCTAAATCACCAGCCTGGAAATTTTTAGTTTTTAATTTAGTTTTGCTTTTGAGACAGGGTCTCTCTGTGTAGTTCAGGTTGGCCTTGAACTACAGGTGTGTGCCACCATACCTGGGTAGCTCTTGGAAATTTAAAGTATGAGTACAGAAAAAAAAAGTCTTGGCTTGATTACGAAAACTTCCATAATTATCTGTATGTTTATTTTACCTAGAATATCTTTGAGAAAATACATAAACAGCTGTGAATAGACATTATTTCTAAAGGGAATTCCTCTCATTTTATTACCTTTCAAGAAAATATATGAGACACTCTTTCTTCAAATTATAAATATATATATTCTTTGAGTTAGCAATTTCATTTTTAGGAATTTTGTTGTTAAACCTATGTATAAGCCGGGCGTGGTGGCGCATGCCTTTAATCCCAGCACTCGGGAGGCTGAGGTAGGCGGAGCATTGTGAGTTCGAGGCTGGCTTGGGCTACAACGCGAGCGCAAGGCTGACCTGAGCTACATAGTGCGACCCTGCCTCAAAAAAACCAGCGCTGGGAGTTTGGCTCAGTGCCTTAAGCGCCTGCCATGGCAGGCGCGAGGTTGTGAGTTCAATCCCTGGTGCTGCAAAAAAAACAAAAAAACAAAAAACAAAAAACAAAACAAAAAAACCCCCACGTATATATAAGTTGCAGCACTGCTTGTAACAGCAAAAGATTAACAGCAACCTTTATCCAACAGAGAACAAGAAAATTAGATATTTCCACACAAAAGGAGTACTATGCAGCCACAAAGAACAAGACAGTTAATTTATATACTGATAAGGAACTCTCCAAGATACACATATACTGATAAGTGAAAAAAGCAAAGCATAGGAAATATGTTTATTTGTATATGCTACCATGGAAAGAGGGGTAAGATTTGCTTATATAAGGATGGAAAACTACTGTAAAGATATAGACAAAGCTAATAAAATTGGTTGACTATGAAGAAAAATGTGATAGCAGGAAGATTTTTTCAACCTCTTGTACTTTTTATTTTTTATTTTTATTTTTATTTTTGTGGCACCAGGGATTGAACTCACAGCGTTGCACTGACTAAGCAGGTGCTTAAGCCACTGAGCCAAACTCCCAGCCCTAGTTTTTCGAGGCAGGGTCACACTATGTAACTCAGGCCAGGCTTGCGCTCATGTTGTAGCCCAAGCCGGCCTCAAACTCATAACACTCCTACATCAGCCTCCTGAGTGCTGGGATTAAAGGCATGCGCCACCACGTCCAGCTAACCTCTTGTACTTTTAACTTTGAATTATTATTATTATTATTTTTGGTACAGGAATCAAACTGAGGGCCTCATGCTTGCCAGGCTTAACTCTGAATTATGTGAATGTGTCATTTTTTAAAACACAAATCAAACACAAAACAGAAAAACCTGGTAGCCAACCCAGGATCTTTCAATATTTCCAGATTTTTTTTTTCTCAATGTTTCAAAGGCATAAGTTCTGGGTTATAAAGGTTAGTGATTATGAAAAAAAATGAAAAGAATTTCAAGAGACAGGTGGTCCCAAGCAATGTGATACCAACTGAAATAAACTGGTAAATACAGTGGTATCTTGGTTCATGGACTTGATTTTTTTTTTTTGGAGATAGGGTCTTGAAAAAAAAAGACAGTGTCTCATCATGTAATTCAGGCTGGTCTTGAACTCGCTATGTAGCCCAGGCTGGCCTCGAACTAGCAGTGATCCTCTTGCCTCAGCCTCCGGAGTGCTGGGATTACAGGCATGTATCACCACACCTGGTTTCACGAACTTGATTCTTTCCACGATTCTGGTCACAAACCAAGTTAGATGACAACTGAATCAAATTCTATGGTTAGATTCAATGCTAAACTATAGGGAAATTTGATTCAGTTTTTATCCAGTTCCACTGGTCCAGAATTGTGGAAAGTTTGTGAACTGAAACACTGCAATTCCCTATATCAAAGATGGCTGTGGCACTTCAAAATGTTTGGTGTGCTGCAGCAGAACTTTCATTTCTTCCACATTACAGCTGCTTGCAGTGCACATACCCACAGTGATGAGAGCCTCACTATTTGGAAGTAGAAGAGAAATCAAACGCAAAGTGAGAGGAAGGCCTAAGAGAACCAAAGGAAATAGGCCCTGAACATAACTGTGCTTAAGAGTGCCTTTTCTTATTCTGTCAGTTTGTTTCTATTGCCTGAGTTGTCCTCTCCAACTCCAGAACCATATGCCATGCATTTTGCTCGGAAACCAACCAAAATACTATCTTATCAGTGAGGTGAGTTCCTGGCTACTCTAGCTTGTACTGAACTTTTTTTGGTACTGGGGATCAAACTCACAATCTCACGCCTGCCAGGCAGGCACTTACACCACTGAGCTAAATCCCTGGTCCTATTTTTCAGGCTGGCCTTGAACTCACTTCGTAGCCCAGGCTGGTCTCGAACTCACAACGATCCTCCTGCCCCAGCCTCCCAAGTGCTGGGATTAAAGGCGTGTGCCACCACGCCCGGCTTTGTACTGAACCTCTTGTCAGGTCTATAGCACTACTACTCATTTTGGCATCTAACCTCTTACTTTATTTATTTTTTTGGTACCAAGGATCAAATTCAAGACCTTGCTCTTTTTTTTTTTTTTTTTTTTTGCGGTACCGGGGATTGAACTCACAGCCTCGCGCCTGCCAGACAGGCACTTAAGCTGCTGACCCAAACCCCCGGCCCTGGTTTTTTGAAGCAGGGTCACACTATGCAGCTCAGGCCTGTCTTGCGCTCGAGTTGTAGCCCAGGCCAGCCTCGAACTCACAAGGCTCCACCTACCTCAGCCTCCCGTGTGCTGGGATTAAAAGCGTGCGCCACCACGCCCGGCTTAGACCTTGCTCTTGCCAAGCAGGCGCTTATGCAGCTGAGCTGAATTCCCGGGTCCCGCAGCTCTTACTGTTACTTAAATGTTTCAACTTTTAAGGGTAGGGACCATATTTTATAATCCTATAGGTCTCAGAACTAAGTATACTATTAAAGAATTTAAGGAGCCCGCTGAAATAACTGTTCATGTGAATCCTTCTAACATCGAATGCTTTTCTGTTTCCCAATGTACTAAAATTTAATTCTGTGAGAATTTTATTACCTTTGTATATGCGTATATGTGTGCATGTGTTTCTTGGGATTGAACCCTGGGCGTTGCACATGCTAAGCAGTCATTCTACCATCAAGCTACATCCCCAGTCCCACCCCCATCCATGAGGCTTTTAAATGTAAGTCTGAGGGCTATCTTGCTCACCTGTAACCTCAATACCTAAAACAGAGGGCCAGGAGTTTGGCTCAGTGACTTAAGCGCCTGTCTGACAGGCGCGAGGTTGTGAGTTCAATGCCCGGTGCCGCAAAAAAAAATAAAAAGAATACCTAAAACAGGGGTATATATACCACAAGTACTAAATGAATATTTAAATGAAAGAAGAAAGGTGCTACTTACAGGAGTAAAATCAATGGGGAAATAACAGGATGTCACTTCAAACAACTCTTCCACAAATGGTCCTGGGGCAAGAGAGAAAAAGTTGACTTATCAGCTTCATTTACCCAATAAGCCTCAAGTAGCTAATTCATGGCTATCAAGACATACCCAGGCTATATTCCCTGGAGATGAGGTCATGAACAATGTGGAAAGCCACCAGAAGGTTGCGGGGATCTTTTTCCCCATCCATCACCTGGATGAAGCCAAATGTGAAGTCAGCTCCTAGACCTTTTAGCTCTGGGAAGGAGAGAACAAGGTCACTACTGTCCCCATGGGAAAGGAAGCCTGGGGTTTCCCCTAGGAGACAGATGTTCTTCTGCTTATGTGTACCCCCTTCTTGCTTCACAGAGCAGACTATTTTTGTTTTCCTATTCTGAGAGAAGTACTCAGAGAAGAGATGTGTAACAATATACATATTATTATAGTGGTAACCATTAATTAATTAAGGCTGGATTCCCAGCCTTCCTTTTATCATTCTCAGAGTATTAGCTCTTCTGCATAACTCCCAGGCTACAATGGGTCCTGCTAATGGGGAAGAAAATTAGCATGTAGTTGCTTTGTAGATTTCCCAGAGCGCTCTGTTGTTTACCTTCTTCTCGGGTTCGCATGAAGTTGATGATGATATTGTAGACTGTGTGTCGGTCCACCTGCAGCAGAGACTGGGGAATGTGGAAGAAAGGAAATAAGCGAAGAAACTGATCAAAGATATGTTAGTTGATACAACTACCTTTTACTTTATAATCTTTAAAGTGGACAATTCTGTTTATACCAGCATAAAATCAACTAAGAGGAATCGCAGAGAAAGGGTATGGCTACCAACCTAGCAGCACAGCGGGGATGTCCATCACCCAAATCTATCTGATACACGCCTTACTTTCTTCAGACATAGGAGGACACAGATCAGATATAACTGCATGCAGACCTGACTTTCCTTATTTAATAGGAAGGACTAACTAATAAACATGGTCACAAGACCTAGAGTTCAGAATTTAAGATGGCGTATGTTTGGCATCTAATTCTGGTTATGTCAAGGGGTAGAAGATAGAAGAGACTACTAACATGATTGTTATCACTCACCTGTACATGTACCTCTTGGAAGATGGCCTTAAGCACAGAAACAGCCAGCCCTGGCGGCACAGCTACGCAGAGGCTCTGGAGGAAGGGAAGATAAATTATGTGAAAACTGAGGAAATTACAGTTCAGTTTCCAAGAAACAACCCTACAACAGGCCCAGTTAGCTACAGCGAATATCATAACATTCTGGTTTTGGAAGAAGGCTCACAGTGAAAACTTCCTCTAACTCCGTAGTTCTTTGTAGTTCCTTCCAATTCAGCTGTGTTCTTGTCCCCCAAAGGATATTTTTATTCTCTAGAGTAAGAAGTATAGCTGGCTGACACTAATTTAGTACATTTGGGCTTCTGTCCTTCAGCATGTGAAGCCTCACCCCGAAAGGGCAAGGAAGGAACTGAACAAGGGCTCCCACAAACATGGTTATGCAATGAAGTGGAGTACTCACGAGTGCTCTCAAACCCTGAAGGACAGATGGGATAACAAGATGATGGTCCTTCAACCGGTTCTCATAGAACAGGATCAGGTGAACCACTGTACAAAACAGATTCAGCCATCAGTTTATGCAGGCATAAGGAAGGTCCCTTAGCTCTGCTCCTTCCCTAAGTCTTTAAGGCTCTTCCTTCATCAAGGAATATGTCCCATGCTCTCCCACATTTGATGGTGTCTTGACTAGGTGAATCAGGAAAATGGGGTAACCTCTTACTAGCCATCCTTACATAGATTCACAGTAAAACCCATTCTCTATCTCCTAACTGTATTTCTATATAGCTGGGGTCTGTGAGTGGGAGGCTAAGGCAGGAGGATTGCGAATTTGAGGCCAGCCTGGTTACACGGCAAGTTCAAGGTGACTACATGGACTTAAGGAAGAAAAAAAAAGAAACAGAGAGTTTATAAACATTTCATTTTTTGGTGCTGGGGACTAATTAAACCCAAGACCTCATGTACTTCTCAGCGCTTACATTTTTAAATTACTGTTTCAATATGTGGAATACATTTTGATCATATTTGCCCCTCCCTTTTCTGTGCTGTTGGAGATTGAATTCAGGGTCTACAAACTTTTTCTTAAAAGGATCAGATAGTATTATAGGTTTATAGGACAATTTCTATAGCAATTATTCAAAATTTGCCCCTACAACCTAAAAGCAGCATAGACCACAGGTAAATAAACAGGCATAGCTATATTCCGGCAAAAATTTTCCTCTCATCTAGAAAACGCTACTTTGTTCATTTTATAAAGCAGTGAAAATACACTGAAAAAATTACCTAAGGCTATACTTAAAATCCATGTTTCTTGTATCTCAATTTTAAACATGCCCACACCCACATACCAATGAAGAAAGACCTTGAATTAGCTCATACATTATGCCCCCTCTCTCAATAAAGTTGGCTTGAACAGACATAGAATGTCTTGGCTCAGCAATCTGGGAAGACATTCCTACTAGTGATGCCAGTACCTTCCTTCTCCAGAAGCACTGAGTGACACTGGAGTAGCACCTGTGACAAAAGCTGGATACCTCGTGCCCGAGTTCGGGGTTCTGGATTCTCCAGAGAGGACCTGGAAGACAGCAGGAGGGGAGAATCTACCATTAACCAGTTCAAATCTCTGAAGGAATAAATATTTTGCAATCAGTCACATTCGTCCCCTGGGTACATGAGAGGCAAGCTCTGTTAAAAACAGCACTAGAAGGTGTTGCTGAGGTGTGCTACAGACACAAGTAAGGACTGAGATCAGAAAAACTAACTCCCAACCTGATCTGGTATCATCAGAGGTACATGTGATACCCCAGGCAACTGTCTCCAGACACCCTCAGCTTGGCAACTGATGGGTATCGTGCACTTTCTCCCTAGTGGTATGACTGTGACTGACATTCCTCTGAAATAAGAGCTTAGCAGCTATGAGAGGGCTTGAAAGATGACTGGTAATTGCAAATCATACCAAAACAGGAGACTAGATATATTTTTGTAAATTACTGCTTAAGGAAAAAAACGCTGAGAGCAACCACCAAGATGTGTGTAGGGTGGCACAACACAAACACCCAAAATTTTAAAACTAGAAGGTTACAGAGATGGCCAGAATAAAGGTTTTAACCATTTAATGTTGTTGATATGGGAGAAGCTAGACTGAAGAAATAAGATGATTTATCTTTAAAATACTTCTACAAAGATTATATTTAATACTAAAAGTAATCTAAATGTACTAAAAGTAATATAAGCAGGAACAAGAAGGAAGTAGAATAATTCTGGAAAGGGTCTATCTAACAGAGTTACATTAAACCTCAAGGGTAAATGTATATATAATGAGGAGCAATGAAGAAAAACAAGACTACTTCTGACAGGATCTCCAGAGAACCTATGGAAAGGTTTCTGCTCAGGAAGAAAACTATGTATTTACACTATAAATGGACCTGGTATATGAATGTTCATTACAGCATTATTTGGAATAGCCAAATAATAGAACCACCTAGATGTCCAGCAACTGATGAAAGATTAAACAAACTGTTGTGTGTCTGTATAATGGAATACTACACAGCAAAGAAATGAACTGATATACACTGTAGCAGGAATCAACCTTGAAAACATCCTCAATAAAGGAAGACAGTCACAAAGATCATACATTGCATGATTTTATGAACATGAAATTTCCACAATGGGCAAATCCAGAGAGATTTCCAGGGGCTTGGAAAGGATGTGAAGGAGTATGAGTTTCTTTTTCGAGTAAAGAAGATGTTCTAAAATTGATCATGAGGAGGAATGTACAAATCTGTGAATATACAACTAGAAGCCATGAGGAGCTAGGGATGGTGGCATGAGCTTGGAATCCTAGCACTGAGGTAGCTGAGGCAGGATAGTACCAAGTTCAAGGCCATCCTGGGCTACACAGCAATTTCAAGGCCAGTTACTACACAGTGAGACTGTGTATTTAAAAAAAAAAAGTGGCCAGGCGTGGCGGCACACACCTTTAATCCCAGCACTTGGGAGGCTGAGGCAGGAGGATCATTGTGAGTTGGAGACCAGCCTGGGCTACAAAGTGAGTTCAAGGCCAGCCTGAACTACATAGTGAGACCCTGTCTCAAAAAATAGGGCCAGGGACTTAGCTCAGTGGCCTAAGCACCTGCCTGGCAGGTGCAAGGTTATGAGTTCGATCCCAGGTACAAAAAAAAAAAAAAAAAAAGTTACAGCAATACACTTTTTATTTATTTGGTACTGGGAATCGAACTCAGGATGTTGCACTTGACAGGCAGGTTCTGTGCCGCACCACTGAGCTATATATCCCCAGCCCAAGACACACGTTTTTTTTTTTTGCCATACTGAGGATCAAATTCTCAACCTTGCGCCTGCCAGGCAGGTGCTTAAGCCACTGAGCCAAACTCCCAGCCCTAGTTTTTTGGAAGCAGGGTTGCACTATGTAGCTCAGGCCAGCCTTGTGCTTGTGTTGCAGCCCAAGCCAGCCTCGAACTCACAACGCTCCTCCTACCTCAGCCTTCCGAGTGCTGGGGTTAAAGGCGTGCACCACTACACCCGGCTCCAAGACACACTTTAAAATGGTGAGCTTTATGATACATGAATTTTATTTTAATAAACTCATAAGAAGGTGTATACAAAGGCCAAATGTTCTGTTATGTGGGAGAAATACATAGCAGTGATTTCAGTTTATTTAATTTCTAGTTTTCCCTGTTTTAGAAGGCATGTTGGCTGTGATAGTTAACAACTTTTGTTAATAAGACCTGACAATTTAAATGGTGTGCTAAGTATGATATATGAGAAAAGCAGACTTTAGACTAGATAAGCACATATTTTCTCTGATGCTTAGACCCCAAAGTTGTAACATGGCTGCTTTTTTAGCCCTTTCCCCAATCAAGCCTTTTCCTATAGTGGGATCTGGAGTAAGATCAGTCTCCAGGCTACTTCCCACCCAGGACCCACACCTCTTCTGAGTCAGGTTTGGGCCAATAAGAATCCTGTATGGGTTGGGTGGGTCTAAACAAGCACAAGCGGAATCCCAGCTCTAATTTAGCAAGCTGATGGCTTTCGACCACCCACCTCACTCCTAACCTGCAGACTGAATTAGGAGGTAACAGTGTCTCCCAAATATTACCTAAAAGAAGCTCAGTCAGGCAGTATGAATCCCTTTTTCCAGAACAATTCAAAACTTAGACTTAGCCTGAAATACCGATGTGGGTACGGTGGTGGTGGCTACTGAAGAAATCCAGGTTTCAAGAAAGCAGCAAGGCACAAAAGTAACTTTTTCAAAGTTCACAGGTAAGGCTGGAAAGACATTTTAGAAGAGTCTCTTACCCAAGGGCTTCTACCACTTGTAACACTGTATAGCTGCCTGATTTTACATCTAGAGGAAACAAAAGAAAGACATAATGAAAAAGCAGAAATACAAAACCTAACCCATTACAGCATTCAGTGGCTCTAAATACCAGTGTTTTCCCTCAGTCCTAGGCTCTGTATCATGGGGCCCACTGTGCTAGTCAAGAACCCCTCACAGATAAAAGCATTACTGTAACACTTCAGATATCCAGCTTCAAGTATAAAAGCGGAAAAGGAAGTAAGTACATCATTTGCAGATGATATGGTTGTGTATTTGGAAAATGCAAGAGAACTAAAAATATAAGAAAAACAGTTAAGGTGATTAGATGCAAAATTAATATTATGAAATTAAAAACATCCATATACACACATGCAACAGCCTGTAAAATGATGTAGAGGAAAAAAGATTCTATTTATGATAGCAAAAAGGGAGGGGGGCAAAAAACACTAGAAACTTTAGTTTTAAAAAAGTACAAATATGAATCATAAAAGCTTTATTTTGAGCCAGGCATGGTGGCACAGGCCCATAATCCCAGCACTCAGTAGGCAGGAATGCCATGAGTTTGAGACCAGCCTAGTCTACATAGCAAGACACATGTACACGCACACACACACACACACACACACAAAGCCAAAACTTAAAAAAAAAATTATTTTGGAGACAAGGCCTCGCTATGTAGTTCTGGCTGGCCTTGAACTTGCAAGTCTTCCTGTCTCAGTCTCACAAGTGCTGGGATTACAAACCA
Organism: Dasyprocta punctata; assembly: GCA_004363535.1. Lineage (NCBI taxonomy): Eukaryota > Metazoa > Chordata > Mammalia > Rodentia > Dasyproctidae > Dasyprocta > Dasyprocta punctata. The sequence goes on along the minus strand of RJWM01005936.1, from coordinate 38,467 downwards.
ACACCACACCTGGCTTTACCACATCTTAAAAACTTTAAAACAGTAGTGTGAAATCACCTCACAACTGTTACAATCACTGTTAAAGAAAAGGAAACACTTGTACGTTACTAATGGAAATGTAAATTGGTATAGCCACTATGAAAACAGTATGGACGTTCCTCAAAAATTTAAAATAGAACTACCATATGATCTAGCAATCCTATATATATAGAAATGGACATATATCCAAAGGAAACGAAATCTGTATCTGAAGAGATGTTTGCACACCCACCTTCACTGAAGCATTATTCATCATAGCGAAAATCTGAAAATAGGACCAAAGAAGCTACATACATAATGATAATGGGGCATGATCTAAAAGTGGAATGGTGTATGTAGTATGCATAGTATGTGCACAGCACTGTTTTGAAGTGGAAGAGAGATTGTCTTTATTTACATCTCTGGAAGATATAGCAGGAAATAACCCTGGTTGCCTCCACGGAGACAATGAATACCTAAGGATTGAGAGATGAGACTATTTGTAAAGATTTTACATTTATAGAGAATTTGCAAAGACAGTAGAGAATTCCTGTATAACTATAACCTTTGCCCATTTTCCCCTAAGGCAGTGATGGCAAACCAAGTGCCCAAACTGCAACCCAAAGCCCATTTATTGCAAACTGCCGTTACTGTAATTAAACTGAATACTGAGATTTTAGTTTAGAAAAACGACTCATAGGCTTGGCTTGTGTGCTGACAGAGAGGGCTCTGTGTGCTCACTGAGGCATACATGCCATTAGTTTGCCACCAATGTTCGATGCTTTCCTCAGGTTTAGACTGATGAGGTTAACTTTTTTTTCTTTCCAATATTGGGAATTGAACCCAGGGGTTTTGCACTAAAGTACATCTGCACCCCTTTTAAAAGTTTGAGACAGGGACTTGCTAAGCCACTGAATTGCCCAGGCTGGACTTGAACTTTGGGTCCTCCTGTCTCAGTCTTCCAGAGTACCACCATGCCTGGCTGGATGTGCTATTGTTATTAGGATGGAACTGTTTCTGGGCTCTCTCAACAGAGAGCTGGAAATATATTTATGTTTTGAAACTTTTTTTTTTTTTTGGTACCAGGAATTGAACTCATGACCTTGTGCTTGCCAAGGCAGGGGCTGTGTTGCTAAGCTATATCCCCAGCCCTTATGTTTTTTAACTTGTACTACACAAAATTCCACCACTATTTTCATATATATTTAACTAAACAAGATCATATTAAATCTCCAACTTTAATCTAGAAACAGAGGGTTCATTCTAGCCTTCTCCCTTTGCTTATTTGTAATTTCATTTTCTGAGTGAGAAAATGATCCCATTATCTACTATTTATTATTTGTTCAATTCTAGGAGAGCTGTAAATTATTTTCAGAATTGTTAGCCCCCCGAAAAATAAATTTATAAGCTGAGTACAGTGTTTACGTACAATTTTATTTTTACTCTTACAGTGTCCAGACAAAATTCTCCCCTTCACGTATGTTATACACTAGCAAAAAAATTAAATTCACTTGTCACTCTACATTCTATCTTGGGATGGAAGGGAAACTTCTTACACTATGTCATTTAGCACCTTTCGAATGTTGTACCAGACAAATACATTGCTTAGCAGTTGTAGCAGCAGAAGGGTAACACACAGATTTAACAAAAGTTTCTTAGTTTATACTTTCAACGGAGAAACAAAGATTAAAAAGTTATTTTCATAAAGATTCCTTTAACATAGATAATGTCTAGCTAATGATGGTATAGTAATCAAGGAATTATTTCCAGCAGCCTATTCTGGGTTCCTAACCCACCTACTTCTAAATACAGACCTTATTTAGCCACACCTCACCAACTCAGGAAAAAACGAGAAGGAGGCTTGAGAACAAATTTTTAAACTTCCAGTTCCCCATAAGTCTCTGGTGCATAGCAACAGCTGTGAGCTGAGCTGGGCAGAGACTCACTCTGGTACTAGAGTAAGGAGTTCAATCAGACAGAGAAAAGGAGAGGTTCAGTCAGGATTCATAGCTCGTGACTGGCACCAATTTAGACATCAGGCACTCTTAGCCCTACTCGTGCCAGGATGTGGAAGGCCCAGCTGCTGCCCCAGCTCCTGAGAAAGCGCCAAGGGAGAAAACGAACAGGCTATGGGGTGGGGGAAGGGGCAGTAGTCAGGCACATAGGATCGACAAACCATGGAACTGACAGTTGGGTTCCATGTTCAACTTCTTAAGAACAACACTTTCACAAAGACAAATACCTGTTTCTGGATTATGAACCATAAAAGAACACTGTAGCATTTGAAGGACAGAAAAGGGTACTTTCCTGGAACAAATATCCTGGCTACAGTCTAGGAAACTCTGCTGAATAAAACCATCTAAAGACCAATTGCAGTAGAGACCACTGAAAAAGTTAGCAATAGTACACAGAAAGCTACAGGGAATTAGTAACTGTTAATAGCAAAGAACATCCTTGATCTGAATTGCTTTTCTTCAGCAACACCATCAAAATCCTCTGTAGATGTTATCTTTGTACAGTTTATCTTTGGAAACACCTATAAATTAAAGACCTGCTTCATAGGTCCCACTTAGTTGCCTCTATTTTTTGATTGAAAAACAAAAAAGAGGAAGGGGGTTGGGGTGCAGCTTAATGGTAGAGCTTACCACATGTGGGACCCCCAGTCTAATTCCTAGCACCAAAAAAATAAATAAATAAATAAAATAAAATTTACATACAGAAAAATGCACAGATAGCAAGTGTATAGGTTTGGTGCATTTTATCAAAATTTTACATCTGAGTAACCAATGTCCCAATTAGAATATTTGCACCAGCAAGAAAAGTCCTTCACATCCCCTACCAGTCAATTTCCAATCCCAGAGGTTGCTTCAAATTTTGTAACTGAAAATTCTTTTATGGCTTTTAGTATACACAGCTGCTGAAACATTTATTTGCATGTGATTCCTTGCATCCCAGCATGTGACTGAACTCTCCTGATGGAGCTCTTCAGTGATCACAGCTTTCACAAGGATCCCATCTTTTTTTTCCCCCCGGGACAGGGTCTCACTATATACAGTTCAAGATGGCCTTGAACTTACTATGTAGCCCAAGCTGACATTGAACTCTAGGCAATCCTCCTGCCTCAGTCTCCTGAATGCTGGGATTATAGGCATGAGCCACCACATCCAGCTTACAAGGATTCCATCTTAAATTAATATAGCACAAACATGGGGGAGGTGGGGAGAGAGAAGTGTATAAAAGTTGTACAAGATAAGGGAAAAAATGATATAAAGCTATCAAATCACGGTAAGAAATAGTTTTGAAAAATGGTAGAGTATGGTAGCAAAATACTAGAATCAGTATTTTGGGGATATTTTTCTGAAAGTGACAAAATTTAACTTTTTTTTTTTTGAGACGGCATTAGGCTGGCTTTGATCTTGCAGTGATCCTCCTGCCTGAGCCTCCTGAGTGCTAGGATTACAGGCATATGTCACCACACCCAGAGGTTCTTGAATTTTTAGACTGCACAGATTGTTGTGGAACATTGTCAGTATATGAAAAGTCACTGAACTGGTTCACTTAAAATGGTTAAAATCATGAATTTTACCATTTTTAAAAAAGCCTTCTAACCCACTCACACTCCATTCCAGAATATCTCCCTAAACTGCACAGTTGCATCCTTGTTTACTGGTCTTCACTTGTTCTCTATTGACTGAAACTCCACGCCCGGGCCTGGAGTCCTTCACAATTTAGCCCCTAAATATATTCCAGTCTCCCTTTTCACCACAATTCACATCATTCACTTACATGAAATCTAGTAAGTATGTGAAACCCTTCCATGTCTGTAAGCTGGAAAGTCATTTGGTTTGGAGTAACCCTTTCCAGCCTCTGAGAATCTTCCATGCTTCCTTTAAGACCTAGCTCAAGTGTCAAAGCTTGTGAAACATTCCTTGATTCTCCTTCCTTTTTTGTGTCCCTTCTATATGTCTTTTAAAAAACAGTTCCGTGTTATTTCCATGTAACATTTATTGAATATTGTAAGTCAGGTACTGTGTTAGGGCTTAAGATAGAAATATAGGCAGGCGGCTTTTATTTATTTATTTATTTTTTGGTACTGGGGATCAAGGGCAGGCTGCTTTTAAGCAGCTCACAGTTTGTTGGGGCAGTAAGACATTAGTGATACAGAAACTGGGTTAACGTAAGTAAAATTCCTGGGTTTATAAACCCTGTGTTACTAACTTTAAGTGATTAACAGTGTAAATTCTCCCAAATGAAAATAATCAGAGTACCTACAAATACTATTAATTATCCACTTGAACTCCAGGAATGAAAGAAGTGAATAGTGAATTTTCTTATGCGGAGACCTCTGGCATTAAGGAAAGAGTAAGTTCCTTTCCCTTTATGGGCAGGCCTAAGTTTTCCCAACATGCTAAAGATTTGCTCTTTAGAAATAGACTTAGCACCATTTCTAACTCCCCACCTTTCCTTAGTAGCGCACTAGTTCATGTGGGGCATAGAGGAGGAGTCAATGGAGTATTTATGTGGTCACTGACCTAGAAAACACAATCAGATCTCTGTCTGATGGAACTGTAGCCTCTTGAGAATCTGGAGTGGCAGCAAGGCTGGGGTGGTGCAGGAGGATGTGCAAGAGTGAGACAGAAATGCCTCAGGACTAGGTTCCAATCAAGTCTCAAATGTCCTTTCTGCCAATGACGCCATAGATACTTCTCCAAACTATGTTTCACTTAACAATTTTTTTTCATTTCAGGAATAGTGGTCTCCCCTATTCCAAATGTGGGAAAATACAATAATGACTGAAATGAAAAAAAATCTGTAAAAAGAATTATATTTATCACCTGCAAATTCAACATGTCCAAAAACCACCCTCTTCAAAAATCAGCTTCAAGTTGCATGTGGTGGCACATGCCTCTAATCTCAGCACTCTGAAAGACTGGGATGGGCGGGTCACAAATTCAAGACTGAACTGGATAACTTAGCAACTCAGTGAGACCCTGTTTCAAAATAAAAAATGGACTGGAAAAGGCTGTGAGTTCAACTACCAGTATCACCACAAAAACAAAACAAAACAAAACATCAAAAAACAAGTCCCTTCCCAACCTTGATTTCTAGACAAAGCACTTCCTTTTTTCCTTGTCCGTAGACTTAAGATGTTGGCATCAGGTTGAGAAGTCCAGGCACTTAGCTAGTTTTACCTCAGATAGAGTCTTCCTTCAACATCTTTATTACTACGAGCTCTTTTTATTGTGTACCGGTTTAATGTTAGTCCCAGAAGACTCTGGTGGTAGAAATGGGAGAATAGGATACAAAGATGTATATGGATGTAGCTACTAAACAAGCTGCTAACAAGTTTATGAACAGTTGAGAAACAAACAGAGTATTCAAAGATGAGATAATACCTTCTGGCTGGGGTAATTGGGAAACACTGGAGGGACTGCATTCAAACTAGGCCTTCACACTGAGGCCTAACCTGGATTAGATAGAGCTAATGGAGAGAACTGGGAAGGGAAGCACTCAATGAACAGAGAATAAAGGTGGCTGCCTGGAACTAGGACTAGGAAGGCAGTGGTAAGAATAAAGGGTAGAGTCAGGCAGTATCAGCCTTGGAGGCCTTAACTTTTGGGCTGCAGGTAATTTCCTTCAATTCTTTGTATCATCTTTATAGCTGACACCAAGAATTTTGTCACCAGGCGCTGCCAAGTGCAAAAGTTGGTGGCATTTGCCTTTGAGATTATCGGGTGTTCCTTTCGCATTTGTAATTTGTGGGAGAGGATGCCGCTACTGAGGTCAGGATGCTAGCAGGTCCTGTTAGCACTAATAAAGACTGACCTGGGCTGGAGGAACAGAATGTACATCATTATCATGGAGCTGCTTCAAAACTGTCAAGTTCTAAAACCCTAAATATGGCTGTGATTTTTTTGGGGGTGGGGGTGGTTCTTTGAGACAAGGTCTCACTATGTTGCCCCAGTTGGCCTTGAATTCAGCGATCCTCCTGCCTTAGCTTCCCAAGTGTTAGGATTTCAGGCATGTACCACCACACCGTGGTATGATCTAATTTAATCCTTCCCAAATTGGCTTTTATTTCATGGCTCCCTTTTATTTTATTTTACAGTTGAAGGATCTACAATGACTATTACCTACAATAAGTCATTCAAATCTTTTTTTGCCAAGGAATCCAAGGTTATGTATAATCCAGCTACAATATTTTTATCAAAATGTGGCAAGTTTTACTCAAACTTTCTTCTCAAAGATGTTCTGAATAAAAAAATTTCAAAATTTTGTTTCCAAGTTGTATAAATGCGAAACATTAGAATACTGCTAATGTTCTTTATCTTGGTAGAAGGTAGGATTGTTTAGATAACTGCATTTGTAAAAAAAGACCGTGAATGTACATTTTAGAGTGTATAGTTTACTGGATATGACCTTTACACCAAAATAAACTGTAAATAAACTCTCATCAATGATATAGATCCTTAAGTAGTTAGAGGTAAGTGCACTGTGTGTAATTTAAATGGATGGGTAGGTATGTGATAGTCATAGAAAAATAATAATGGTAGGATGTAGGTGGTTCCTCATTAAATTCTTTATAGATACTGCTGAATGTTTGAAAATTTTTGTAATAAAACACTGGGAAAAATGACAACATTATATACTAAGTCTTTTTTTTCTTCTTGTTGGTACTGGTGATCGAACTCACAACCTCGTGACTGCCAGGCAGGCGCTTATGCCACTGAGCTAACTCCCCGGCCCTATACTAAGTCTTGATAACATTATACTTTGTAAAGTTCTATGTTAAGCTTTGTGGTAGGACCAAGCATTTCTCGTTCATGTCTTCATACCACCCTGAACATACTTCTTATAGCATGTTTCTCTCTCCCACAACACTGTAAATTCTTTATTATTATTATTATTATTATTATTTTGGTACAAGGGATCAAACTCACAACCTCGCGCCTGCCAGGCAATCGCTTACACCACTGAGCGAAATCCCTGGCCCTATTTTTTATTTTTTTTTTAAACAAAGAATCTACATACAAAGCAATAGAACAGACAAGCAGGTTTAGCAAGATCATAGGAAAAGGTAACAAAGCCATATACAGAAATCTAGTGTTAGCCTATATACAGGCAATGAACAATTCAAAAGTAAAATTGTAAAGGCACAAGTTACAACATTACAAAAAAGCTTAAAGTAACATTACTGCAAAAATCTACCAAAATATATTCATTATCTGTATCTTAAAAACTATAAAAACTGATCAAAAGTACTCAAATACAACCCAAATAAGTGAAGAAAGACTATGTATATGAATTGGACAAATATCAAAACATTTATCCTCCTTAAACTTATCTATAGATTCACCTCAATATCTATCAAAATCTCAACAGGATTCTTTTTTTTTTCAGTGAAGGGAGGCATTGAATTTACTTCTGGACAGGCCATGTGGATGACAAAGGAGGCCATTGTGCTTTTTTTAAACTATCTTAACTTTTTTTATGTACATATATATAAACATATACATAGCTTTTCTTTCAGTTTGTCACACCACACTGTAAATTCTTGATGATCACTGCTTGAGCCAAATTTATATTTATATTCTAATTACTTTGCATCATGTTTGTGGTTTTTGTTTTCGTTTTTTGTGGTTTTTTGAGACAGGGTCTCGCTACGCAGTTTGGGCTCGCCTTGAGTTCACTTTGTAGCCCAGGCTGGTCTCGAACTCGCAAGGATCCTCCTGCCTCAGCTTCCCCAGTGCTGGGATTACAGGCGTGGGCCACCACACCCGGCAATGTTTGTGTTTTAATAACAGTGGAATAACTGAATTAAAGTGCAATGCTGTTAAGGACTGCAGTGTTATTTTTCTAGCAGACTCACTATCATTTTTCACATATCTTAAAAGTCTGCTCAATTTTAAGGAGAAACATGTCCTCTATGTCTCCCCAAGCATATAAAACTTTCAAAATAAAAACTCATCTGTACCTGTATGCATGCTTACTTAAACCTTAGCCTGAAGACCTCCTAACATTCAATAATTTTTTAAGATCTTTTTCTCTGAAAGAGCGAGGCCAGCGTTCCAAAAGCTTGGAATGTTTTTAGTTGTTGAATAAACTGTCAGAACTAAGAGCTTGCTGAACTGGTCAGAAGCAAGGAATTGAAGATGTGGGGAAAACAGTCCCACAAACGACACATTGAGAAAGTCCTGAAACAAATCAATCAAGAACTCCACTGAGATAATGAGAGTCTTAAGGAGGACACCAGAACATCTCCAATTCCACCGAGTCTGCCTCCTCTTCCCCTCCATCCTTCAATTACAGCCAGTCACCAAGCAGGGCAGCCCGCCCTCAGCCCGCCCTCCCAGAATGCCACGCGGCAGGAGCGATGGCCCAAACATTGCATCTCCCACGTCAACACCCACAAACCACGCGAGTTCAAACCACGCGAGTGCCTGGCGTGAGCACCCGGCGCCGACTTTAACACCCGAGCCTGGGCCCATTCGCATCCCACCCTTCTGCTGAGTCCGTATCCCTGCGCAAGCCTCTAGCCTTCTCAGGGCTTCAGTTTCCTCATTTGTGCAATGTAGTGATACTCTACCATTTACTGCTGGGAGATGAGCGTCAAGGCGCTCCGGAGGAGATTCAAGCGGCGTCCCAATTTATTATGGCTGTTAACCTCGTGGCGCTCACCAAACAGCCCGGTCCCCATCTCTCGAAGTCACCTCTGCCCCTCACTTCCTTCCAGTCCCGCGCTAGTGCTAAGGCCTCTGAGCATCCACCCTGAGGAAGTCTTTCGATATTATCATACCTGCAACCACCTGGTCAGCAGGGCCCTCCTGCTGACCCACGACGAAGTCTTGCACAAGCCCCCACAGGGCGCTCGTAGGCCCTCCCGCCTCCAGAACCCCGGCAGCCATGACTATAGCCGGGGACCGTGGAAGGTGGCAGGCTCCCTTCTCAGCGCACGCGCCCCTTTAACCAATCGCCTGGGTTAGGCATGGGGGCGGGGCGTCTCCGGATCACGTGCCTGCCGGCTCCTGGCCAGGCGGTTCCAGGGAGGAACGGGACGGCCCCTCCCTTAGGGGTGGAGCCTGTGGGGGCGGTGGCGGCCGCTGGGCACGCAGCCGGGGGCCGTTGAGAGCGCATAGTTACCGCCTGGGCTCCTCTGGAGACTAGCTGCAGGGTGGGTACCTGGCTGGGTGGGGCTGAGGGCGGTGCGCACCTTGGGACAGCCAATGAGAAAACCAGACCCGGCCCGAGGGGCGGCACCGATGGGTCACATGCACACCTGGGGAGGGCGGTGGCGTAGGCACCGCGAGCTGGCGGCGGGGAGCGGGGCCGGGCCGGGGCGGAGCTAGGCCGGTGAGTGGCAGGCTCCTGGGGGCCAGCCCCAGCTGGGAGCCCGGGGCGCGCCCCGTGTAGCTGCAGCGGTGCCCGCCCCCTCTCTCCGCCCCTTCGGCGGGGCCGGTCTCTAGCTGGGCACCGTCGCGGGCCCCCCTGACCCGGCCACCTGGGACTGTGCTGGGAGCTGGCCACCTCTCTCTCCCCTGGCCCGTAAAGTTTGTGGCGAAGCCTGCGCCGGGCGGAGCGTGTCCCGGAGGAGGTCTGGGAGTCCCCCCCACCCCCGGCCGGGCGGCAGGCGCTGTGGACCTGGGACGCCGCGGTCCAGGCAGGAGTGTGGAGCAGCCGGCGGCCGCCGCCTCCGGTGCATGGGGGCTGGCTGAGGAACCAGCATGGGTAACTGCGTGGGGAGACAGCGCCGGGAGAGGCCGGCCGCCCCGGGACACCCCCGCAAGCGAGCAGGTACGCCGAAGAAGGGAGCGAGGCACACGCCTGGCAGAAGTCCCCGCCGTTCAGGCGCCCTAAGGTTCCCGAGCGACCTCCCGCGGCTCCTGGCGCCGGGGCTACTCCGACCTGGACGGGGGCCCCCGCCCAGCGCGGGTGGCCGCGGAGCCGAGTTGGGGCAACTCGTTCCAACTGGGAAGCTTCGGTGGGGGCGGGGGCAGGAAATGTTTGCAGACCGCAGTCGGGCCGGCGCAAGACTGGGTGAGGGCCGGGGCGCCGCTGGCCAGGGTCGGACGCCTCCTGAACTCGCAGCGAGCGAGGCAGCAGTAGCCGTTCCTTCCAGAGACTGTGTCATTATCCGGCTGCAGATCGTGTCTGCCGGAATCCGACTTGAAAAAGCAGTGCAGGACTCTGGGAAAGAAAATTTTCTTTCTCCCTTCCCGCACGGCTTTTTGAGCCTTCTCGCCGTCTGAGAGTCTAGGTAAGGTAGGGTGCTGGGGTGAGAGTCATCCTTGGGTTTGTTGGGATTCTTCCCAGCCCTAGGAATGGGATCCACTCGCTGACGATCCGTGTTTGTTGGGATGCTTCCCAGCGTTGGGAATGGGATCTGCTCTCTGGGGGATGATCCGTGAGGCCCCGTCGGCGCAGTCTCACTTTCTTGGTACACCCCTCCTGTCCTGGCATTTCGCCCCAGTAAGAGATCTGGCGGTCTTTTCCTGGGTCTTGTAACTCCTTTCCATCTCTGAGGTTGTTGCAAGGACTTTCTGTGAATGGTAAAATAGCCTGTAGAGCTCAAAGAGACCTTTGAAACTTCTGTGGATTCCAGATAGACCGATCTGTCTCCTCCGTGTAGATACAGAGAGGTTGAGCAACTCGTTCAAAGTCACACAGCTAGTTAGTGCAACTAGAGCTAGAACCCAGCCTCCTATTCTACCGTATTGCCACATATCCTTTTTTTGTAAGAGGAACCACAGGCACAGTTGTTAATGAAGTGGAAACTCTAGTTGGAGTTTTTTGTCTGCTTTGACACTGAAGGTGTGTTGCTTAGATTGCGGAAACTGGGAAGTAGGATGGGGGGAAACAAGAGGGAAGCAGGGAAGGATGTCTGTGTGCTGAACAGGATGACTTGTGCAGGAGATACATGTTTTTATAGAAAGAATGAAGATTAAAATCCCCTGGTCTGAGGGTAACGGTGGTCATTCTTCTTACTGAGTAAAGTTGCTTCTTCACCTCAAGGACTTTCTTCCTTCTATATATTTTTTTCAACAAATTTTATTTTATTTTGTGGTACCAGGGCTTTGTGCATAGTAGACAAGCACTCTACCATTGAGCTACTGAGCTACACCTCCAGTCTCCTCCCTCTTTAAATTTTGAGACAGTGTCTCACCGAGTTGCCTAGGCTGGCCCTCAAACTTGCAGTCCTCCTGCCTCAACTTCCTGGGTAGTTGGAGATACACGCATGTGCCACTGTGCCTAATTAATGATTAGTTCTTATTTATATCCTCAGTCTTTAGTTTTATAGCATGCTTTTGCCATTGACAACCCTCTCCTACCTAAAACTTCCCTTCTTTTCCTGGCATTACATTGTTTTGGTTTTCTTTGCTTATCACTTTGCCCACTACAACCTCAAGTGTGGGGATACTCATGGCTTGGTTTGACATTCTGGATTTTCTCATTATATTCCCTTCCAAAGAAATCTTAAATCAATTAAGCTATTCTGTCCACTGGAAAGACTCCTACATTTTAATCTTCAACTTGAACCCTAGACCCCATCTCTAGATGACCACTGGTCACTGACAGAAATGCTTCTAAAAATCAAGCTCTGCAACTCGCCTCAGCTTTCTACTCTTCTGTTCTCCCAGCTGTCTAGCTTTATACTTTCTCTGCTTCCTTATCCTCTGCCTTCCAACTGGTCCCTGGGGCCTGCTGGTTCTTCTTTCAGTTGTTCTGGCAGATGTGCACTTTAATTCAACCTCCTGTCTTTGTCACCTCAAGTCCAACTCTTATTCCATGCTAAAGTGAGTTCCTCACAAAGGGCAAGTTTGCCTTCAGTCATTAATCCAAAACCTGCATAGTGTCCCCCCACAGAAGACACTTGTCAGATTAACCTGCTCCAAATCCTGTAGTTTTATGTGTAAACCTTTTCTACACCTTGTCACTCCTATGCATTCTTTGACTTTCAAGGCTAGTAAATGTGGCCCAGTTTTTTTATCTTTTTTATGGTGTGGAAGATTGAACCTAGGACCCCATGCATGGTAGGCAAATGCTCTACCACTGAGTTGCATCCCTAGCCCTTTTTATTTTATTTAAAGACAACATCTTGCTAAATTGCCCAGGCTGACCTCAAACTTGTGGTCCTCCTGCCTTATCTTACTGAGTATCTGAGTATCTTCCAGGGGGGTTATAGGTATGTGCCATTGCCTTGGGATTGGCCCCCTCCTTTTAATACTTTATTTCTTTTCTCTTCCTTGACATTAAGGATACCAGCATTTGCTTGTGCAGTTCTTTTTTTTTTTTTTTTTTTAATTCCTCTTCTTTTTGAAAGCCTTTCTTTCCTTTAAGGCACACTTCAAGTTTCATATCTTTTTTGAAGCGCCCTGCCTGAAAACCTCTTCTAAGAACTCCTGCAGACATATTATGATGTCACTTACTTAACAATTATCTACTCCATGTAATTAGTCATGTCTTTGATGTTCATAGTCTTATATCAGCAATCATATTGCAAACCTAGAGACCAGGGTTGTCTTTTCCCTTTGTGTTGGTCTGTCCATGTCACTCACTCACTCACATAACCATGTACACACATAATTAACACGGTGACTTGTACAGAGGAAGCACTCAATGTTTGATTTTAGAAGGCTAATCCAACTTCATCCTACCACCAGACTTTTTAGTGTAAATATTTTACGGAAGTATGTATCTGCATTTTTTAAATGCTAGTCAATTGTTACTTTAATTCTGTTCACCCTACTTATGAATAGCTTTTTCATAAAGTTCAAAGCCAAGAGGAACTCTGTAGGATGACAAGATTTGGTAAAAGGAAAGGAATCCTTCACAGCATGCACCTGGCATTCCTGTAACATCTGTAGCTTATTAGCCTTTGACAGGGGCATAGTTTCATGTTGTAAGGCTAATGCCTAGAGCTGGAGGTATAGCTCAATGCTAGAGGACTTGCCTAATGTATGAGGCCCTCTATTCAAGCCCCAGCATTGCAAAAATAAAAAATAAAGGATTAATGCCTGAAATTTAATTCCCCAGCTCCCACTGTAATTCTTACCTTTGTTTTGTCACTGATGTGATGGGAAGAAATCCTTAACAGAAAGCTAAAACCTGAGTTCTAGTCCTGAGCCTCTGCTCAGTGACCTTAGGTAGATCACCAGGCCTCTCTAGACCACATGTCCGGTACTTCAGAGAGAAAGGGAGTTGTACAAGGTCATTAGGGCTGTTTCATTGTCTTCATAAAGGTTCAAAACTAAAGTTACTGGAGCTGGGGATATAGCTCAGTGGCACAGCACCTACCTAGCAAGTGTGAGGTGGTGAGTTCAGTTCCTGGTACCAAATAAATAAAAAAAATAAAGAAAACTGAAGTTACTGAGATGAAATTTTATGCCTTGTAATGCTACCCTTTGTTCTTAGTTCTGTCTTCTCAGTTATGTGACAGGTGAAGCAGGGGATCAAGGACAGTGGTCAGGGATTCTTGGATTGAGTAGGTTTATTAGATTATCTTCTTATCTTACCAAGTTTTGTGATTGATGCTTTTTTTTTTGTCACCGGGGATTGAACTCACAACCTTGTTCCTGCCAGATAGGTGCTTAAGCCACTGAGCCAAACTCCTGGCCTTAGTTTTTTGAGACAGAGTCACATTATGTAGTTCAGGCCAGCCTTGCCCTCACGTTGTAGCCCAAGCGCAGCCTTGAACTCACAATGCTCCACCTACCTCAGCCTCCCGAGTGCTGGGATTTAAGGCGTGCAACACCACGCCTGGCTGATTGCAGCTTTTTTATTTTTACTTTTTATTGTTAGCGGAATGCTTCCCCGGTAGACTCAGGTTCCTCTCTCAAGGTGCTGGGTGTTCTTGCATGCTTCCAAGAATACTTGGGGCTTTACTTCTTTGGAGGGGCTACTGCCACCCGTAAGCATTTATGGAAGTAGATCAATATCTGCTCACGAACTGGGAGTAGCAGCCTGCTCCTAACTACTGTAGGGAGAAATAGAGGTGGTAGAACAGGCATGTTTTTTGCCCAGCCCCACCCTTTGAGAATGTGGCAGGGCAGAAACCCAAATATCTGACTGTGTGATGTGCCAGGTATATCCACTTACGTTTTGGAATCTCACGCTCTCAGCAGACAGACCCAGGGCCATGTTTGGGACTGGTTGGGCTTGGCATTGTGGTTGCAAGGAGTATGCTTCTGGTTGTATGTTTTTGTGTAGCTATTCTTGAGGGAATAATTGAGTAATTTCTCTTGTTTGTTCAGTAAATATTTACTGAGTGCCAGGCACCTTGCTGGTGGTGAATAGACATGGTCCTTGGCCACATGGAGCTTACAGTCTTGTGGGCACAGACAATAAACACATAAACAAATTACACATGGTCATCATGTGACTTTTTTTTTTTTTTTTTTTTTTGCTTGAGACAGTGTCTCACTGTGTCAAAACTGGCCTTGAACTCACTATGTAGTTCAGGCTGGCCTTGAACTCGAAGTGATCCTCCTGCCTCAGCCTCCCCAGTGCTGGGATTACAGGCATGTGCCACTACGCCCAGCATGTGACTCTTGTGTAGGTATACAATGATGTTTTATATATGCTGGTGATTCCCACATTTATAATCTCAGTCCATCCTGTCCTATTCCAGCCTTGTAGATTTTGCTGCCTGCTCAGCTTACCTGATATCCAAAAGACGTCTCTGTTTTACATGTCCATGCCAGAATGAACCCCTACCCCCACCCTTTTTCCTCCCCAACTTGCTTCCATCTCTTAGAGGTGATTTCATCTTTTCAACTGCTTAACACCCCCAAACTCTGGAATCATCCCTGACTTCTCCCTTTCTCTTAAATCTTACATCCATTTAATCAATAAATCCTGTTGGCCTTGTCTTCAATATATCCTGAACCTGACTTCCCCCATCCCTACCACCTTTACCCTGCCTAAGCCACCACCAGCCTCTTACCTGACCTTTCTGTTTTCCTCCCATCTTCTGAAAGATTGTTTTCATCACAGCAGCCAGAGTGATGCCAGAAGTCTAGAGTTGTTACATTTTGTTGCTTTTTGTTCAGCTCTTCTGCATCTCATCCAAAATCCTTGCACTGGCCTGTAAGGAATGATTCCAGTTTTGCCCATTTACTTTTCTTAAGCCATGTTTTGCTCTTCATCCCCTTGCTCAACCCTCTGGTGTCTGAATGGCTGTCTTCCAGTGCTTTGGTCCTATTTCACATCCTCCCAGACCATTCCATTTAAAATCGATCCTCTGGGCCAGGGATATAGCTCAGTGGCATAAACGCCTGCTTAGCAAACACAAGGTCATGAATTTAATTCCTGGTACCAATAAAAAAAAAAATCTTCTTGCTTCTCCAGCCTGGTCTTAACATTATCCCCCTTTCTTCCCTGTTTTTTTTTCTTGTTTTATTTTTGTCCATAATTCATATCATCATTGGACACAGACTACCTCTTTTTACTCTATGTGCCCAAATATTTGGTCTTTGAGCCCAAGAGCAATGCCTGACATATATTAGGTGCCTAATATTTTGGGGGTGAATTTAGCCTATGTAAACAGAGTCGGTGAATTTGGTAGAACAGAAACACATGTCAGCCTGCCTGCCTGTGTTACAGGAGGTTTAGCAGTGAAGGCACTGGAACTGTGGCCTCACGTCAGGCGTGGGCAAGGTCTCTAGTACCTGGGATATGATTTTCCTGTGGTTTGGGTGCCTCATACTGGGAGAACTTGGAGTGAAGCCCCATATTAGGGTTTTAATCAGGCAGTAGCACTTTTTTTTAATTATTTCATGTGTACATCTATGTAAGAGTGAACTCCTCTCCTAGGCAGGGCAGGTATGGAGTGGCCTACAGTTAGGCAGGAAGTCAAGTGACTACAGATTCTAGGCCTCTCTACCCATTGACTTACTGGAGAATTTTTAGAATCATAGAATTTTAGAGCTGAAAAGGAACCTAAAAAGGTTTCTTTAACCTCTTTTTTTTTTTTATCCAACTATTAAAAAGAGAACAAAGGTGTACCTGCTTCCTGCCTAGTTCACAGAAATATGGTACAGCCTGTATAAAAACTGCATAGGCTCCTTTAAGTTTGATTGTGCCGAGGTCAAGACATTGTAGAAAAGTGGTCAAGCTCAAGTGTATTAAAGAAGGGGGGGATTTAGTCTCTACCTTGCCACTTTTTTAAGTGTGATCTTGGGCTGGTAGTTTTTTTTGTGTTCAGTTGGTCCTCTAGTTAAAGAAAGAATAAAAGAAAGCCGGCAGGCAGGCAAACAAACAACAAACCAGGTGCCCTGGGAACGGTCTGGGAGGCTGAGGCAAGAGGATGGAAGTCCCAGCGCAGCCCGGGCAACTTAGCACTTTAGGAAGACCCTGTCTCAAAGTTTAAATAAATATATAAAGGACTGGAGTGGTAACTTAGTACAGAAGCTCTGGGTTGAATCTCTAGTACTGTGTGTATACGCATGCGTGCACACACACACACACACACACACACACAGAAAGATAAGAAAAGAGATAACATTTCCACTTAATTTTTTGCAAAATATTGTGGTGATAAAATAAACTAACACTGATTTTAAAATTATTGACATGGCTGCATGGTCTGCTTGAGTGTGAGATTTCAACCCAGAGTTTTATCTGGCATTGGTAGGAAATGAGGCCTTTGGTGCTCTGCTCCTTCCTATTTGTTCATGTGGCTTTGGACAAGCCTCTTGATCTCTTTGGCCTCAATTTCCCCATTGTAACTGTCTCCCTGCTTTCCTCTCAGACTGTAAGAATGAAGACCCCGAATGAAAAGACATCTGTGAACTTAAAAAAAGCTTCTATTCAAAGCTACAGGATTTTTATACAAAACAACTATCTAATGATTTGTCCTACCTGATGGTTGAAGCTTACTTTATTTTTTTTTGAAGCTTACTCTTTTTAAGATGCAAAAACCATAAAAACTATTTTTGGGTAGGAATCTGTCTGAAACGATTGACACGCTTCTGAGCAACATACATACAGCATAAATAACCTCCTCTTTGCAACTTTTTGGGGGGTTCTATGAGTTTGTACCTATATATGTACAAAACACCTGCTTGGTGGGAGTAGGAACTACAAAAGGTCTTTCAAAAGCGTTAGCTCTGAAAGAAGAGAATGGGGGTGGAGGGCGAACTGCTGGTAAGCAGTCAGAAATTTTTGGGGCTGAGCCCATCTGAGGGTCTCCTGCATTGGAAGAGCCTAGCTTGTTTGATTAGTTACTGTGCTTCTAATTGTGTGAGGCATTTGGGCTTTTGAGACACTGGGACTTGAGGGCCCCCAACAAATGGCTTGTGGCTGCTGTGTTTTTCAGGTTAATGTTTCCACCTATAATCCTCCCTGTCTTCTCCTTGGAAGTCGGTGATCACTTTTGGGTTTTTTTTCTTGATGACTTTTTAAAAATTGTGGTTAATTTTGAAATTTTGTTGTAGTTTTTTTTCTTTGTCTCTTTTTTTCTTTTTATCCTTAAAACAATGGATTTTGGGGAAAATTGTGATTAAATACACATACATAATATAAAGTGTACTATCTTAACAGTTTTGTTTTGTTTTGTGACAGGGTCATACTATATAGTTCAGGCCAGCCTCAAATCTGCAGTGATCTTTCTGCCTCACCCTCCTGAAGGAGACCATGTCCAGCATTTTAGCTACTTTAAGCGTACAGTTTTATAACATAAATATGTTCACACTGTGTGCAACTATCTACAGAACTTTTTCATTTTCCCCAACTGATATTCTGTGCCCATTAAACAGTAATAGCCTATTTCCTACTCCCCAAGTTGCTGACAACTTTTGACAGCCTATTTCTGTTGTTGTTGTTTGTTTGTTTGTTCGTTTTTTAGACAGTCTAGGCTGGGCTCAAACTTACGATTCTCCTACGTCAGCCTCCTGAGTGCTAGGATCACAAAGCAACCACACACAGCTTTTTTTTTTAAACTAATGATCAGACTCAGAGCCTGACATATGCTTTACTGCTAAGTTACTTCCCCAGCCCTCCTTTTTGTCCCCATGAATTTGACTACTCTGGATATCTCATATGAGTGGAATCGTATGATATTTGCTTTTGTCTAATTGGCTTATTTCACTTAGCATATCTTCAGTGTTTATTTATACTGTAGCATGTGTCAGAATGTTCTTTTTTGTTTGTTTAGCTTTGGTTTGTTTGTTTCTTTCTTTCTTTCTTTTTTGTGGCACCCGGGATCAAACTCAGAACCTTGTGCCTGCCAGACAGGCGCTTAAGCCGCTGAGCCAAACTCCCAGCCCTAGTTTTTTGAGGCAGGGTTGCACTATGTAGCTCAGTCTGGCCTTGCGCTCGAATTGTAACCCAAGCCGGCCTCAAACTCACAATGCTCCTCCTACCTCAGCCTCCCGAGTGCTGGGATTAAAGGCGTGCGCCACCACACCTGGCATGGTTTTGGTTTCTTGAGACAAGGTCTTGCTATGTAGTCCAGGCTGACCTTGAACTCCCTGTGTAGCCCAGACTGCCCTCAAACTTGTGATGATCCTCCTGTCTCAGCCTTCTGAGTGCAGGGAGAATGTTCTTTAAAAATAAAAAAGTTTTATAAATTGGAAATAGTGATACATGACTGACCCAGCCAGCTACTGGGAGGCTGAGGTGGGAGGATTGCATGTTAGAGGCCTGCCATGGCAACTTTGTAAGACCTTATTTCGAAAGAAAAGTTTTAAAAAAGGACTAAGAGTGTAGCTGAATGGTAGAGTACTTGCCTAACACAGGTTCAATTCTTAGTACCCCCCTCCTCTGAACAAATAAGAAAACGAATAAAAATCCCATTGAAATTATATATGTCATATTTGTTTGTCCACTCATCTCTTAGTGGATGTTTGGGTTGCTTCTACCTTTTGGTTATTGTGAATAGTGCTGCTATGAATATGGATGTACAAGTAACTGTTACGTCTCTGCTTTCAATTCTTTGATATATATTCCCGGAAGTGGAATTGTTAGATCAATTGGAATTCCATTTTTAATTTTTGGGTAAGCATGGCAACTGTTTTTCGCAGTGGCTATTCCATTTTACATTCCCACCAACAGTGCAAAGGGTTCCAGTTTTTCTCCATTCTCACTAAAGCTTTTTCCTGTTTCTTTGTTCTAGCCTGTTTTTTTTATAGTGCCATCCTAGTAGGTATGAAATGTTTTCTCCAGTGTGGTGGTCATTTCTGCTGGGCTCAAATAGCAGCCTTCCATTTCCTGGGAAAACAGATAGCTAAGCTTATTAGGCTTTTGCCTAGAGAAAGTGTAAATAAGACTGAAGTAGAAGCTACAGGAATCCTCCAGAAAGTGATGAAGTACATGAGCTTGAGTGGGTAGCCTGACATCTTTTGGTCAATCAGAATTTGACTTGCTTCTGGGCTTCTAACTATGTAGTCAGTAGCTGGGATGATTGGAGAGATAGTTTCCAGTTAAGCAGAGCATTACTGTATTCTTTTAACCCATTTGGCTCCCAAAGACGTGAATGCCATCTTATTCAGGCTCTGCATGCCATTGTTCTTTAACTCCTTTTGTGTGTGCAGTATGCAGGCCTGTGGGTCCTCTGGGAGCATGCAGCGAGTGTTAGGGTGACTTGGATACTTGGTGAGCTGGTCTGCTACCCAAGACCATATGCTTGCCTCTTAACATCTTTTTCTGCCTTCTGAGCCCACGAGGAAGGAGATTGAGCCCACCGTGCATCCATGCCTCGAACCACCTTCAGCCCCTCAACTCCGTTTCTTATTGCCTGCAGCGAAGGGAGCCTGTCAGAAAAGGACTGAAGTCCACGTGGTATTGTAAGGTATCAGGAAACATGAGGGCTCCTCACTAATTCCTGGTTGCTCTGGGAGGCAGATTCAGGAGTCAAGGGTGAATGGTGTACTCTTTTCAGAGGCTAAACCTGGGCATCAGTGAGTTAACAAGGAGCCTGCGTCTCACAGGTGAACCTGAGCACTTGGGAGTTGGTTTTTTTAAGGGCTCAGAGAGCAACAGTTAATAGTAGCTCACCTTTGCCTAGTGTGTACCATGTCCCAGGAGAATCAGATACAGGATCTGGGTAAATCCTTACTACCTCCCTATGACAGTGGCCAAGGCCACACAGTTTATAGACCTCAGAGCCCAAGGGTTTGGCCACCATAGTTGTTGAAATGGGAGAAAAAGGACCTTTTTTCTTGTTGTGTTTTGATTTCCAATTTAAGATTATTATTGAGCACTTTCAGTCACCTTGTTAGGCCTGTTGACAAGCATTATCGCACTTGAGTTTCCCTGTTTTACTGTTGGGAACAGTTATCCATGTTTTTACCTTTGGGAAAGCTGCTAGTCAGGAAAGTGAAGTGGTTGTGGTGGTCATGGTGCTGTGCAGAGGCAGAGCTAGGACCCAGCCTGCCAACTTTAATACAAACTAGTGCTCACAGCTCATTTGGTTGTGCTGCAGCACCGTCCAACCCATGGAAAGTGTCAGAAGATCAGCTGTGAAGTCTGCTCAGCTCCAAGAACTGCAGCCTCTCTGCTCTCTCTGTTGCTGTCCCTTCTGTAACATCCTGGTCTTCAGACCGCAGCCTCCTCAGGTAGAAACCCCAGGAAACCATCATCTCTGGTAAAAGTGCTTGGCACATGGTAGGTGCTTGATAAATCTGTGTTGCCTGCTGTTTGAGGTCTGAGTGTGCTGGAGGCAGTGGAATCCCAGCCAACACTGTGTTCTTAAAGGGAGACACCAGTAGAATGCAAATACTGTCATTTCCTCCTCCTTCTCCCGGAGTGAACCTCCACTTTTCAACTCTCAGATGCCAGGGACTTGAAGAAAGGAATGCCCACGCTTTGCAGACTTTGAATTATTCCCAAATTCCCAAGGGAAAGGAGGCAAAGAGCTTGCAGATCAGGTGTCTCTCTTTGTAATTAATAAGATGAACCATCCTTTGGTTTGCTCAGCATTTTGTAGTTTTCGGAGTGGGAAAGTATTATATATCATTTGATCCTCACAACCATCCTGCTAGGTAGGCAGGACAGGGATTACTTTTCCCCTTTCACAGATAAAAATATTGAGACTTGGTGAGGATGTTAAGATGTCCACATTTATTTACTAATAAGAAGCAGAAGCCAGCCATGGTTGCATGCTTGTAACCCAGCACTGTGGGAGGCTGAGGCAGAAAGATTGCAAATTCAAGCTCAGCTTGGGCAATTTACTCTTGGTGAGTCCTTGTCTCAAAGTGAAAAATAAAAAAGGACTGGTAAGAAGTTCACAGTGAATTCAGTATAAAGGCCTTGGGTTCGTTGCTTAGTAACACACACGCGCGCGCGCGCACACACACACACACACACACACACACACACAAAGGTAGGGTGGGGAGCAGAAGCCATAAGGAAACATTGACTCCATTGCTTTTTTTTACCATGGTGAGAAAGCTCAGTGGAGAGCATGTTTCTGCATCTGTAAATTAGGTTAGAGTAGTCAAAGATTAAAAGTAATTGTGAAGTGATCAACTCGGTGCCCACAAATAGCAGATGCTTAAGAATGATGGTGGTGAGTTGTTAATAGTAAAAACCAACTTGATGTCTTCTATATACAGTGACTGTTCTTCAATCTCAGTATTGGGAGCAATCAATTCTTCAACCTGATTCTGGTCACCCTCAGACACTTCTGGAGTCACAGGATATAGCAGGGGTCAAAATCTCAGATCTTTGTGAAATTTTATTTACTGATTATCTGTTGGCATGTTATTATCCCTGCTCCTCCAGGTCATTAAATATTTAATCTTGGGCGAGCTATTTTGAATTTTGGTGGTCTCAGTTTCTTGCCTATTCTAAAGGGTTAGCATGAAGATCAAATTACTGCACATAAAGAGTGGTACCTGAGACATACTACATATGCAATAAATGTTGTTATTTTTGCCATTATCACCATGTGTAGCACTGTAGTCAAGCTAGCTGTCCTCATTTTCCATCTCCCATGTGAAGTGCATAGCTGATGAGATTCCTATGCAGGACCTCACTTCCTCAATGTGCCCTGGGTTATTTACCATTCTTATACTCCCATTCATTCATTCACTTATTCAGGAAGGAAAATTGGAAGCAAGTTGTGATTCAGTGATAACCTTGAATCTAGTTTCATCATAGGTGTGTGTGGGTAGGGGGAAATGTGGTAGGCCTTCTGCCTGCTAGGCAAGAGTACCACCCTGAGTTGTTGCTCAGCCCCCTTTAAATTTTGTTTTGAGGCAAGTATTGCTAAGTTGTCCAGGCTGGCCTTGAATTTATAATCCTCCTGCCTCACTCTCCTGAGTAGCTGAGATTACAGGCATGGATATAACCATACCCAGCTCCAGCTTTATTTTTTAAAACGTGAATCATTCACAGACACTTGAGAACTCTCATTAGAAACAAATCTCTCACTTCACACCCTGTAACTTGCTGCTAACTTTTTAGCAGCACCTGGTGGCTACTTTTCTTAGCTATGTCTGGATACATTCAAATATTTCTTGCCCAGTAGGTCAGTGTACTGCCACTGATTGAACACTGGCAGTGGTAGATGCTTCATACATACACCTCATCTCAACCTCCTGATAATCCATCATGGTGGGGCTTTTCCTCACTTTAGGGGAGTGGCTTGGTGAATACTAACTATTGTATGGAGGTAGGTCACACTATGAGAAATGGAGGATTTTGGGTTTTCAGGGTGTTGGTTTATTGTTTTTATTTTTGTTTTCCCCCTAGTAATGGGATTGAATCCAGGGTCTTCACATTGAGTCTCTAAGTTGCCGAAGCTAAGCTCAAACTTGGAATTCTCCTGCCTCGGTCTCCTAGAATGCTGGGATTACAGGGATGCACTACTGTGCCCCACCAGACCACTGTTTTTGATTCTCAGCCTTGAGTTTCTTTTTTTTCTATACCTGCTTCTCTATCAATTTCCACAAAGAGCTCACTGGGCCCTAAACAGGTAAAGCTGGTTTACTGACATCATCACCACCTATGACTAACAGTATTGTACTTTTGCCAGTTCTTGCACTGCAAATCCTAAACATGTTAGAAGTACACTTGTGACAACCTTTGTGGGTCTGCCCCTCCTGCCTCCTTCCCGGCACCCTAGTAGGTATCTGAGAAATGGACCACACTTTCCTCTGTAATATGAGATATTATACATAGCATTGATTCTTTTTTATTTAGCTAAAATACTCTTCCCCCCAAATAGGCTGTCACATGGCACAAGCATTTCATTTCCCAAGCCCTCACAGCAGGTCCTTGAATCATCACCACTGAAGTCAGTGCCATTTATTAGTCCCCAACTTTGTGTGCACTAAGCACTCTGCTAGGTGTCTGACATCACTGTCTTAAGTTTTTACTTCAGACTTGTAATTTAGGCATGATTATTAACTCCATTTTAATAAAGGCCTAGTTACCTCCATTGTGCATATGAGGAAACCGAGACTCAGGGGTAAAACATTTGAAAGTAGAGAAACAGATGTTTGTTTTTGAGACCGGGTCTCACTGTGTAGTTCAGGGTGCCCTTGAACTCACTATGTATCCCAGGCTGGCCTCAAACTTGCAGGAGTCCTCCTATGTCAACCTAATGAGTGCTGGAATTACAGGCTTGTGCCACCATGTGCTGTGGAGAACTAATGTTTAGTACAGTCCTGGCATTTACATTCTGGAGGCCTATATCTAACCACTGTAGTCAAGTGCCTCTCAGGATTAACTGCCTCTTCCTTGGATGAGTGGGGCACAGTGTGAAGGGGCTGCAAAAAGTATGAGGGACAGGGATTTTCTGTGGTTTGTTCTTTCAAACCCATTTCTAGAGCCCACACCCTCCAGGCAGTTCTGTAACAGTGCCAAGGGTCTAGAAGAGCCTACCAGGTGATTCCTGAGGGAGCCTACAGTGCTGTACCCAGCTGTATCTGTCCCAGGCTGACTTCTCTGTTTGCTTTTTGTCCTTTTCCCCTTTACTGTCCAGTCCCATGGAACACAAGCTTACCTGGGTCTGGCTCCATGTGATATTCCTGCCATGACCTGGTACAGGTCTGGAGATGGGGGCCTTATTTGGCAAGAAATTCACTGCTACTATGACTTTTTATAAGACCCAACTAAATCTTTAAAAATATCTACTTGCTATAGGCTCTGTTGTTTGGATTCTCTCTCTAGGGGCAGGATAGGCTAATCTTCAGGGTCAGTAGGCAGAAGGAAAGCTACATTTACTAGGGATTACCTGTAATCTGTGGTCAAGATCACCTGTTTAATGCTGAGCCTAGCTTTGTGTTGATGAGCTGTGTCTTCTGTGGAAGATGCAGGGCTTGATGGCTGGCCCAATGTTGGACATCAGGTACTTTGCCTGCATTCCTGGGCGGAGGCCCTCAGCCTGCTTTAGTTGACAGCACCATGTTTTGAGCATTTATCTGTGCTGGGGCCATGGCCCAGAAGAAGTGTCCAAGGAAGACTGGTCTTCATCCACCACTTTGGTCTATATCATCTCATGCTAGTTTGAATGTGGAGGGATGGCGACCCCCTTTGTAATTATTTTATTTTTTATTTTTGTATTTTGAGATGGGGTCCTGCTGTGTAGCCCAGGTTGGGCTTGGATCCACAATTCTCCTGCCCCAACCTTCTGAGTTCTGGGATTATAGGTGTGCACCCTGCTTGGGAATCCCTTTTGTGGGGTGAATCTTTGGTCTAAGTTCTAGAGGTATTGATCCATTTTCAAAACTTCTGAGGTTGATAAACTTGTTTAGAATCCATCATTTTTGAGGGAAAGAATTGAATTACTGGGGAATTCACTGGGAAGAACTTGGGACCTGGTTCAGAGAGGTAAAATCACTGGTTAGTGCAAGTGCAGATGTGGCACACTCCATTTCCTGTGCCTTTTCTAATATCCCTTCCTGTCTCATTCTTGCAAATGTATGCACATATGTATATGTCACATCATCTGTGATGGCTTATGGTCTGCCTGGGAGAGGAAGCAAAAGCAAAGATATGTTACCATTTCAAACAAGGCAGTATACAGAGAAGTGCTAAATCCTGTAGTGTAGACAGTTGATACAAAGGCACCATATAGACTCTTCAGAAAGAACTGAGGAAGAAGAGGGCCTATAGACTCTAGGTATTAAGGGAAGGCATCTATGGAGGGTTGGGGGACTCAAGTTGTACCTCAGAGGATTGGAGTAGCATTGGGTAGAGCAGGTCTGAGGGGCAAGTAAGTACAGTTTATAGAAGGGTTAGTGATTTGAGTGAGGGGTGCAGATTGGAGGGAAGCAAGCAATAAGAATTTTTTTATTGCAAAAGCAATGTGTTCATGTAAAAAAAAAAATGAACAATACCACAAAGTCCGAAGCAGAAAATCTTTCCTACCATCCAGAGAGAGTCTCTGTTCTCATTTGATGTTACCCTTTTAGGTTAGCCTTGGGTTTGCTTCTCCCTCCCCCGCTTCCCATCCATCATAGAATCAAATCAGTTGTACAAGATTGGGACATTTGGGTAAATAGGAGTCCCTATTGGTTCTTGTGCAAGGGGTGCAGTTGATTGAAGTGGTTTAGGAAGAAGCACTCGTGTGACATCTGCATCTATGAGCGGGCAGAATTGGAGCCCCACACAGCACAGTGGCTTCTCCACCCCAGACCTGGGACTTGTTTTATCACTCACCACATGAGAGTGTCAGGTTGACCCTCCCTGCTAGTGCCAGGGTAGGGTAAAAGGTGTCAGCAGCAGGAATTTCTCCAGAGCTGTTTCAGAAGCTTGCTGTCTACCTGCTACCCCCAGCCCAGTCTCTTCTGTAGATTCCTCTTTTTCTTACCGCCCATGTTCTGCAGCAGTTTTCTACCTCTAGGTTGGGGACACACAGCCACTTTTACCACACCACAAACCATTCTGCTGTGTGAGGTCATTTCAGGGGAGAAACTATATATAGCAGAGGACTAGCATCAGGACAGCTCTATGTTCTTTGGGCCGTTCAGCATCATTCTTCTGCTGATGCAGGCAGGGTCACCTCAGCCGGAGTGGCTGTCCATTGGTGGGTATTGTAGGGGCAGCAAGCAGCCTGAGGCAGTTCATTTTGTGCCCTCTGCATAAGCCCATGTGTCTCTGGCTCCTCGTCTTGATGATGGAGTTGGTCTTGAAATAGGAGTTGTGTACTATTTTTTTTTTTTAATTACTGGAACTGTTGCAGATGTGAGTCTCAAGGCAGCTTGATACAAATACCAAATGCATGCTGCATTGGTAGAAGCCAGGGAGAATGGTTCCACTTAAGTCTCAGGGTCCTGCAGAGCACACAGTTGAAAGACAATCCCCTGAGGTTTCTTCTAGCCTTAGTATTCTTGGTATTGTTCTGGTGCATTATCTCTGCCTAAATGACACATTTACAATGTTCTAGCTTTGTGACTTCATAGAGACTCAGGTTATCATCTTGAGTAGTCCAGAGGTGGGACATCAGTCAGAAATCTCAGGGCAGTTTTTTTTTTTTTTTTTTTTTTTTTTGTACTGGGCAAAGTTGGAATAGCACAGTTTGCAGATACAGTTTGGATTGCTGGATGCACCTTGTATTTTTGGCCCAGCCTGGCCTTTTTTCCTTTTAGCACTAGTTTGCCCCAAAGAAAAGATGAAAATGAGGATATAATGCATTTTAGACTGGGAGAGTGCATTTCATTTAAGTTGCCTCGGGCTGAGTTCACACTTCATGTAGAAAGTATTTGTAAAGCATAGTGTTGCCTTTGGCAGAAATAGGAAAGCCAGAATCTGGGGCCAGTTCTCCTCCATTCATCAAGTGTTTGTGGAGCACCTGCATTATATTCCTGGAGAAGCTGAAAGGGAGATCCTAACTGTGTTAGGACCCCTGATTGCAGGTAACAGTAACCAACTGACTATAGCTTAAGCAGGAAAGGGTCCTCAGGCAGGATTGGTGCCTTGGAAAAAACCTTTTTAGACTCACCTTCTGTTGCTCAGATCTGCTACTTTTTAGCTTTTCCTCTCTGCGGCCTAGTGGCTTCTGTCCTTGGCCTACATGTTCCAAGTGTTCCCCATAGTTCCAGCCATACTCAGATGGGCTAAGTTCTCTCAGTACAAAGTCCATATTCCTCAGGGAGAGGGTCATCTTGCTCCTGCTTGGATCGGGTTCCCACTCTTAGTCTGTTCCGCTTAAGCCAAGGGATGGGGTTGCACAAGACAGGGTCTGGCAGGGGCCATCATAGGCACTAGGCAGATTGAGAGGCAGCTCCAGAAAAAAGGAACTTTGAGTTCCCCAGATAGCCCTAAAGCTATGTCCTTCTACAGCCCTTAATGAGGAGCTCTGGCCTTAGGGAGGAAGCTAAGTGTGTGTAGAACATGTAATAGCCATATGAGGAGACTGAAAGAAGGACCCTGAGCATCTAACACATGGCTCCTCTAATTAGGTCTGTTAGAGAGAGGGTACAGGTCACCTGAGCCTAATGTTGATAGTGTTGCACATGAGGAACAGGAGTCTGTCCAGGTTAGCTCAGGGAGGGATAATGGTGAGGTAGTTGCCTCATGGGAGCTGTGACTGAAAACCAGCTGCTCTTCTTTGGGGTCCTGTGGTCTCACAGTTTTGTCTGAGCATCTGTTCTTGGCTTTACCCTCAGTGGCCCCAGTCTCCTCCTCTTACTCGTCAAGTGTGTTCCATCGCTGAGCATACCAGTGAGAAAAGAGCAGTGAGGGGTATGGCCTGCAAGACACCTGACTGCCAGTCTGAGGGGCAGGGGACCTGGGAAAGCACTTGTGGACTCAAAAGATGAAAAGATGGTCAGGGAAGCAGAAGGGGAGAATGAAGACAGGACAAGGAGGAGTCTTTGGTACTCCAGCCAAGGGAAAGGATCGGTAGTGGAAGTGCAAGGGGTACAGAAGTCCCTTGGAAAAAGAGGCCACAGGATTTGGTGACAAGTTGGCTGAAGCAGAGGGTAGGCCAGAGATGCAGGAGATGCAAAGGCAGGAAGAGGAGCCTTGGGAGGGACTGACACAAGTGGAGCAGTAGGGCTGCTAAAGAGAGCTGGTGGTTGCTGGGGTTTTTTTTATTTTTTTATTTTTTTTTGGCACCGGGGATTGAACTCACAACCTCGCGCCTGCCAGGGCAGGCGCTTAAGGCACTGAGCCAAACTCGCGGCCCTGGTTTTTTTTGAGGCAGGGTCGCACTATGTAGCTCAGGCCAGCCTTGCGCTCGCGTTGTAGCCCAAGCCGGCCTCGAACTCACAGCACTCCTCCTACCTCAGCCTCCCGAGTGCTGGGCTTAAAGGCGTGCGCCACCACGCCCGGCTTGGTTGCTGGTTTTGATTGGGGAGAAGTTAAGTGTTTTTAAAGCGGAAAGGGAAGTCCTGGGGGAAGAAAGAGCCTGCTGGAGAATGTGTATTGGGGCCACCACCTCTGCTTCTTAGAACCTATGACCTCGGGCAAATGGCCCTGGCTTCCTCTTCAAAATGGGAACAGTGTCTTCCCAGTTCACTCACAGAAATGTGATGAAAGTCAAAAGTTGTGTATGCATGTTTGTGTTTGGCGAGTCATGCAGATGCAACAGCACTGTTCCCGTGGCCTTTGTGTGATGGTCATGGGATCAAAGGAGACTTCTTGCCGATGGGATGTGACTGGACACTGGTCCCACCAGAGCTGCCCCCATATTCCCAGGCAGATGACATTGCCACTGTGTTTTACTTAAGGATAGTGTGCAGTGCTGCACATGTCTAAAACTTGAATTTGGGGGCATCGCGCCTATACTGATTAAGTCTAGAATCACTTCACTCTAGGTGA
Organism: Dasyprocta punctata; assembly: GCA_004363535.1. Classification (NCBI taxonomy): domain Eukaryota; kingdom Metazoa; phylum Chordata; class Mammalia; order Rodentia; family Dasyproctidae; genus Dasyprocta; species Dasyprocta punctata. Next base: position 9,739 of record RJWM01005936.1, on the reverse strand, counting down.
CTTCTGAGATTACCCTTACAGCTGCTGTGTGTGTGTAAAGAGGCAAGAGGGAGATGGCAGGGCTTGCCTTCCAAGAAAGAAACAAGGCATCTGGGAAAGGACCTGCGTGTGGGCAAGCTTAGCATTGACATTCCACTGTGGAACTGCAACGGACACTCTGAGATGTTTATAGAGACTCCTGTTCCCACCTGTGTTGGCCTCCTTGGTTCTCTATAGAAAACCATAATGCTCTTCTTTTAAAGATATCAAGAAAAGAGGAAATTATGAAACCTGCATCTGGTTTTGCTCCCAGCTTAGGGAAGAGGACCCAGATGGGAACAGTAGGTGCTAGGCAGTGACTGGAATACTGGCTAAATTCTGGAGCCCACTGAGTCTGGGGAGATGTAGAAGGCTTGAGGAGGGGAACTTGGGTCAAAAGGGGAGAACCGTCCTGTCCTGACCCTTCTCCATCCCTCTGCTTCTCCCTGAAGGTGGATCCCAGTCTCTCCTGCTGCCCCCATCTGGCTCTCATACAGCCCTCAGGTCCTGATGCTTCCTTCTAGCTCACCTATAACTCCCTTTATTTGGGAAGGCCTGGCATCCTTTGCCTCAAAGATGGTGTACATCTTTCTTATCCTGCAGCCCTTTTGGCTTTTTCTGTCTATTTTCCCCCACAGAGCCTCTGTTGGAGTTGCCTGCTGTCCCTCACCCCAGGCCAGATTTTGTATTCTCTCACCAGCTTGCTCCCAAACTCAGCCCTTTGGAGTATTACTTTTCCTAAAATCCAGCAGCTGTGTGTTTCCCTGGCCTGACCAGCTGTTGTCCTCGACCACAGAGTTCGTCACTTGTGACAATAAATAGGAAATGAGAAGGAGCCAGGCCTCCTGCCTGCCCTCCTAGCTGCCTTAATTCCTACAGGAAAAGAATCATAGTAACAGACATAATAAAATTAATACTTATGTGTTCACTTATTTTCCAGACACTGTGCTAAACATTGCTCATATATTACTTCATTTTATCTTCATAATAACCCAGTGAAGTAAACTTTGTACTCATCGTCTCACAGTTGAGGGTTCTGAAGCTCAAAAAGGTTATGAAATTTGGCCACTGTTGTCAGTAGGTTGAACCAGACTAGAACCTGTGCCCACCTGACTCCTATGGCCATTCTGCTAGCTTTGGCAGTATACTTGCCCCCCAAGTGGAGGAGGAGAGTTGAAAGAGCCTGTTGCAAATAGTAGCCTAGATAAGGAAACCTCACAGTGTTATTCTTGGAACTGTGCTTTATGTCTCTTCTCCAGTATCCCAAACAATACAATGAATAGAGGAGAGAGGAAATCAGAATACTTCTCTTTTCTATGGACTCCTTGATATCACTGTCCCATTTTACAGTTGGGAAAACATTTTCCTGAAGCCTTAAAAACTTCTTTTGTCCTTACAAGAAGTGTCTGAAGGAGAAATAAATAGCACCTGAATTTCTTGAGTTCCCTTTACTCATTTTCCCATACAGATCATAATGCCATTGTATTCTGAGTGTGCTTGAAATAGCTCCAGATGGTCTAGTCACACAGTATGTACTGACTTGGGAATTTTTACTGTTCGTGGTAGGCTCTTTGTGTCTGTTACTGTCCATGAGTGGCGACTTTCAATGAAGGAGAGAAAATGAATTGCAGTCTCTGGCGATTGGGACATGTGTGACATTTGAAAAGCATATTCAGTATAATCACATTTTACATTTGGACAAAGATACTGTTTTTTAAATGGAAACTGTTGGGAGTGGAGTTTGACAAAATTTTAGCTGACATTACAGTAGTTTTCAAGTGAGGCACAGTACAGTTTTAGGTGAGGGTGTATAGGTGAAATGTGTGTATTTATTTGAATGGGCTGTGTGCTTTGAAACATCATCTTCTGCGAGAGACTTTTCTCTTGTTGCAGGGATAAAATACCTGACATCCAAAATTTGAAGGAGGAAAGGTTTGTTTAGCTCACAGTTTGTAGGGGTTTCAGTCCATAATTGACTGGCTCCTAGGCAGAGTGGCATGATAGAAAGGTAACTATTCATGACTGAGAAAGATAGCAAAAGCAACAAGAGGGGAAGGGAGAGTGAGCCTCTTTCCACCCCTTATATTGTATGCAGGCTACCCACCCTAGGGTGGGTGTAGCACTCACACCCCCGATCCCAGCACTGGAACATGAACCAATCACAAACTCTAGATTCAGCCACCTCTGAAAAAACCCTCCCCCTCATGACCACATGAGGGTTTGGGGGAACATCTAGACACAAGCCATAACAGACTGTATGTCAAACAAACAAACAAGCAAAAACAGACTGTATAGCCTGTTGCTTCATCTTCTGTGGCCCTGCAGGGTTTACTGGAGATCTCTGGGGATGGTGCCCACCATAAGAGGTACTGGAAAAGGTCTAGAGACTTGTGCAGATGTAGTAAACACTGATTTGCTAACTGGACTTAGTGGTAAAAGCACAGGTTTGGATTGGACTAAGGGAGAGAATTAAATCTCAGTTCTACTAATTAGTGGTTGTATTCCTCAACCTCTTAATGCTTGAGTTGCTTCATCTGTCAAAGTGGATGGTGGTAGTACTTACCTCATAACATAACTGTGAAGATTAAATAGAAAAACATGTAGTCCTTGGCACTTAGCTGGTGCTCAGTCAGCCATCTATGGTGGATACTGCTCTTGCCCATCTTACCTGCTTATTTCAGTTGGATCCCAACCTCTTGGGGTACTGGGCACCTAACTGATGGCTTTGCTACTCACTTTACGCTGTATGCCCAGATGAAGGCATTATCTGATCCTGAAGAGTTTGAGGCTAGTCTGAAGCAAATAGAAATGGCCCTCAATTCATGATGGGGTTACTTCCTGATAAACCTATCATAAACTGAAAATATTTTAAGTAAAAAATGCATTTAACTCATGTAACTTCTGTGCATCATAGCTTAGCCTACCCTACTGTAAGCATGCTCAGGACACTTATATTAACCTACAGCGGGGCAAAATTATCTACCACAAAGCCTGCTTCATAATAAAGTGTTGAATAACCCATGTAATATATACTGCACTATAAGTTAAAAAAATGATTCTATGGGGACACCTTTGCACTAAAGTTGAAAAATTGTTGAGTCATCCTAAATCAGAGATTATCTATACTTCTGTAAAACTCAACCATGCCCTGAGTTTCTATATATCAGACCCCATACTTGGTCCTGTGTGTATAATTGGACAAAATAGATATGGCCTTGTTCTCAGGGGTCTCACAATATAGTGGGGAAACAGATTATGCTCAATAGCCAAATCTATTATATGCTGCTGGGCAGAGAATTATGGGTCAGAGAAATGAATTGTTTTGGAAGAGGGTCAGGAAGATCTCCCTAAAGAAGAGACACCTAAGTGGGTTCCTGAAGGCTGAGACTAAGGCAGCTGCATTTGCCTCTTGTGGCCTTAACCCTGATCAAAGCTGACTGCTGTCCATGTAACACATGTAGGTGTAACACCTTTAGGGACAGCCTTGCCAGGGCCCATGACTGACCAGAGAAACTCTGAGATATTTCTGTTTCCACTGTCTTCTGACCCTGGCTCTCATATACTGAGCACAACCCCAGGGGTTCCTGGGGAAGGAACTAGATAGGGAATGCCCATGGACAGCAGAACTTGACACCTTCTAAAGGAACAAAAGCCACTGGATGAAGCAAGTGGCCGTGTCAGTTTTTGCTGTCCTGATGAGGATGTATTTTCAAGGTGATAAAAGAGGGAGGCTATGTCTAGAGCAGTGTCTGGAGCTCTCGGGCTAACCAGCAAGCACCCAGAGTCTGGTTTCCATGGGGCTGTAGCAGTGACTTATCTCCTCTTATCCTCGTGGCAGATGTTTCTTCTCAGTGTCCTATGAAGAGACAAGGGCCATGGGAAGAAGTTGGGAGAGAGTTCTGCTGAGAAGGCTGGGCTAGATCAAGCAAGTTCCTGCCAGCTCCAGCTCAGCCCCCTCCTCCAGGACAAGTGCCTACGTTGTGCTGAGTTCTGTGTTAATCTTGGTATTTAATTGGGAATATCATGACCTTTGCATCTTTTTGTTCTCACTTGAGACACATATCTTTGTGTGTGTGTGTGTGTGTGTGTGTGCGCACACACATTTGAGACAGGTCTCACTGTGCAGTTCAAGTTGGCTTTGAGTGTACTTTGTAACCCATGCTGGTCTTGAAATCACAATGATCTTCCTGTCTCAACCTCCTGAGTGCTGGGATTATAGACATTTACCACCACACCTGGCTGTGAGACACACACCTTTCATTCCACTGGTAGGGATAATAGACTTAAGTGCCGGTGAGGGACGATAAGGGGAAATGGAAGGCCCACATCCTGAGGGAGGGTAGAAGGGCCAGTGAGAGGAAGTGGCACTTGAGTTCATTTCTAGGTGCTTGGATGCACACAGGCCCCTAATGTATGGGGAGTCCTAAATGCTAAGCTAATGGAGGGAGGATCCTGTCATTTTTAGCAGTGAATCTGCATGGCTTAGCATGAACCTGGCTCACTGTAGGTGCTCAGTACAATTTGAAAGTGATGGACAAATTCTAACCCAGGTCCCCTCCAAGATGTAATGGACAAATTCTAACCCAGGCCTGCCACTGAGATCCAGCTACTTAGTGACAGAGCAACTAAGGGATGTTTGGGGAACTTGAAATCATGTCATAAGGAACTGGGACTGCTTAGCAAGAAAACACAGAGGCATGGATCAGGAAGACTTGATATCCGCCAGGCGTGGTGGCGCACGCCTTTAATCCCAGCACTTGGGAGGCTGAGGTAGGCGGAGCGTTGTGAGTTCCAGGCCGGCTTGGGCTACAACGTGAGCGCAAGGCTGGCCTGAGCTACATAGTGCGACCCTACCTCAAAAAAAACCAGGGCTGGGAGTTTGGCTCAGTGCCTTAAGCGCCTGCCCTGGCAGGCGTGAGGTTGTGAGTTTAATCCCCGGTGCCACAAAAAAAAAAAAAAAAAAAAAAAAAAAGACTTGATATCCGAAAGAATAGTCATTATGGTATTCTTACCATTTCTTACCTGGCATGTAGCAATGTGCCGGGGCTACAGACACTATCTGTCTCACTTAATCTTCACAGCAGTCTAAGAGAAGGATATTATTTTCTTTGTTTAATAAGGTAGGCCATGGGGGCTTAGATGAAATGATTCACCTGGGATCATCTACCTGGGATTTGAATGGGTCTCTGACTTCACAGCATGCAGTTGTTGAATGACCCCAAACACTTGCTGCCTGGAGATTAGTCATGTGACTTCAGTAAATAGAGTGGGTACTCAGAAGTGGAAGTGTCAGGAAGTTAGTTTTCTATTCCCTATAAGGGAGAGCTCCTTTTCTAAAGGAGAGTAGTCTGAATTTGAGACAAGTTACCTCTGGAAGCCCTGCCTCCTGGGAGGTCAGGGTCGGCTCAAAGGGGATCCTTGCATCAGCTGGGCCATGTGCTCTGGGCCCTCCCAGGACCCCTCTAGCTCCAGTAGAATCTGGTTCTGCAAAAATTAAGCTCTTCTTCCATGGCCTGGCAGAGGCTTTTTCTGATTTGAGTTGAGAGGGCCACCCTGAGGCAGAAATGAGCAGCAGTCTCCAGACTTACCAGGGTGGCCAATCCTGGATTTCTGTGTTCTGCTTCCTTCTTCCTTGTGAAAGCCCCAGCTACTGGCCTTGGTCTAGATTTCCTCCAACAGGGTCTAGTGATCATTGTGTACCTGTCTCTCTTTGGAATGGGTCACAGTATCATTTGGTCAGATGTCTAGGTGCTGGCATGGAAGCTGGAACTAGGATAGGCCTCAGGAGCATCATATTCCTCTTCTGTGCTGCTGTTGCTAGCCAGCTGGCCTTAGGCTTCTTGGGGCTATAGGCATTTGCATGGTTGGACTTTAACTTTTGCTTTGCCAGTGACTTTCTGTGGCCATATGGTTAGTGTTGGGATCCAAAGGGTGTGATACGGTTCCAGAGCCCTTGCTGCAGCATCAAGAGAGGTGATAAGGGTGAAGGGTCCTTCTGTAAAGCTGCAAAACTTCAGGAGCAGGTCTGGAAATGATTGGAATTGAGCCCTTGCAAGACATGGATGAGCATGCCTTTTTGATGCCCCAGTGTTATGGTAGGACATCAAAGCTGAAAGACCCCTAAAGATCATACTGTCTGCCTGCCCACCTAGAGCAGAGCTACTCTACTTAGTAGCTTCACCAGGTCACCAGCCAGACTTTCCTTGTGTGAGGCTAACTAGCTCTTGAAGGAACTGGTGAATAGAGTCCTTCCTTGCATTGGCCTAACCACCTGTAGAGTGTGTTCCTGGCCTGCCTCATTGCCCAGACCATGGCCTTGTGAAAACACTTCCTGGTGTTCAGCGCATACCTGCATGCACCTATGTGTGCCTTCTTGTGTCTCCCACCTGCTGGTTCTGCATGAGCAGATATGTTCCCTTAGGTATTTTCCTATTATTACTCCTGGGATTTAAGTTGGGGCAAATGCTGGTAACCTGTCTTTCACCATGGGGGTGGGGGGGTCACAGAGAGGCCATGTGACTAACCCTGATTGTTTTTAATGTGTGGCCAGGGCAGAAGCACAACTATGGGAGATGCTCAGTCTTGTTCTTTTGCTGCCGAAATACATTCTGTCTCTTTCTGAACCTCCAGCATGTTTTATGGGCATGATTTTGAGAGCTCTTTCTAAACAGAAAGGCCAAAGCTTTTTTGCTTCCTTCCTGTTTAGAATGTACTTGGCTGAAGGGTGAGGTTGGGGATACACATGTAGGAGCCATGTAGTGCTAGGAATAGGGCATCACAGCTTTAAGGAAAGATCCGGAGGGATCAGAATGTGATGGTTGAGTGCCTCAGAGTAGGGCCTTCTTGGAAGGTCCCTCCTTGGTCTCTTTTAGAAAAAAGGCTTTTTACCTCCCTGTTCCCTTTTTTGTGTGCTTCTCTCCTTTTTCTCTTCTGGCAAGGAATCCCTGAGCTAATTTGCATGCCAACCATGTTAGCATCCTTTCCTCTGTCCATGTAGGGATCCTCAGATCTTGGATTTAGTATCTTTGGCAGACTATATTTCTGTGTAACATCTCCTTCCAGTCTCTGCAGCAGCTTACCACTTTAGAGCATCCTGTTTGCACCTGGGAGCTTTAATATCAGAACCTCAGTCAGGTGCTCTAGGTGTGGGTCTGCCAGCCTCTTAGATACTTCATTGTTTTTGCAGGAGGTGACATCTTACTCCACAGGGACATTTTATACACAGTACCTTAACCCTGAAGGACAGGTCCAGGGTAGGAGTTTCATAGATCGTGGTAGAATAATGAGGAGGACATTTAGGAGCAATCGAAGGCAATTAATATTTATGGAGAATCTCCATGCACCAGGCACATACTGTGTTTTCTCCTAACACCTTGGGAGGTGGTGTCTTTATCTTCATTTTACAGGTCAAGAGTTAAAGCTTGCTTAGGATCACAGGACCAGTTAATGGGTAGGGCCAGAATCCTTTTCAGCTTGGCTTTTTCCAGTCTGTGTTGCCTCTCTGCAAGACATCCATCTCTATCATTTTCCTTGATGATGCCTAACGCAACGTTAAGCGTAAACCAAAGCGATGGTTCTAGGAGATAGGTTAGAGCTATTGGGCAGGTATGGATAAGCCAAATGGACAGGCTTGTGGGGATGGGGAGTACAGTGACTATCCTCAATCTTTGTGCTTGTTAAGACACTAAGACTTAGAGTTGAGAGTATCTAGAAGTGAAGAGAAGGCAAGGTGGTGCTGGGTGTAGTAGACCCCTGATTATCTCCTGGGGTGGATGAGGATCAGTACCTTGGATGTTGAGTATTTAGTGAGACCTAGGGGTGGTGAAGCTATGTCCCTGCTTCTCCTGGGCCTGCTCCTGTCTTGTGTATGTTCTCATCACACACTTCTGCCTCAGACCTCAGGAGAGCCAATAGGATGGGTGTGAGAAGGGTCACAAAGCAGGGCTAGAATGTATGTTTGTGTGCATTTACTTTGTATCCCTTATCCCTTTATGGTAGCTTTCTGTTTCTGTGATAATAGCTGAGAAAATAAGTTTAAAATGAGAGGAGGTTTTATTTCAGCTCCTGGTATCAGAGATTTTAGTACATGATTGCTTGATCCTGTTGCTTTGGAGCTATGGCAAAACAAGGAGCCCATGGGACAGCAATGAAGCAGAGAGAGAGACAGAGACAGAGACAGAGACAGAGACAGAAAGAAACAGAGAGACTGAGAGAATGACAGGAAGGGTTGGTGTCCTAACATCTCTTCCAAGATGTGCCTCAGGGACCCAACTTCCTCCAATTAGACCCTACCTCTTAAACATTCTACCACCTCCCAAAGCACATGGGCCTTTGGAGGACATTCCTGATCCAAACTGTATTTCCTTTTTGCCAGGGGAGTCATACTTTTAAACCTCTCATCTGCTGTAACGAAGCCTCTTCCACACCTACCCATGATTCTTTGTGGGTTCTGCAGGAGTTTTACCTCTGCCTCCTCTTCTGACTTTCCTAAATCTTACTAGGTTGACTGGAACTCTGGATTCACCATCCCTCCTGCTTTGCACTAAGAAAGGGTTTTGAGGATGATGGAAACTTCAGTCCCTTTGGTGCTCGACCCACTCTATGAAAAGAAGTATCTTTATTATTGTAAAATTCCACTGCTGTGTCACAGGGGCCCAAGGATACAGTGGCTTAGAGGATGAGAATCTTATTTTCCTGTCTGGCCTTGATGTCCCTGACATGAACAGACCGTGGGAGGGGGTGTAGCTCTGCTGCCTGTGGTCAACCCAGAAATCCAGACCCCATGGAACTGCTTCTCCGTCATGCACATTGTTGTCTGCATGGTGGAAGCTAGCTTGCTGCCTTGTTTGGGATCCAGTCAGGGGAAGGGAGGGGAGCATGTGGAGGAGGCGCGCCCATTGTCCTTAGGCTTGGGTCCACTGTGGTACTGTCCCTTTAGTTTACATCTCATGGCAGCAGTAGAATCACACAGCCACCATGACTACAAGGGAAGATGAGAATATACCCATGCACCATAAAAGGGAAGGATTTGGGCAGGTGTCTAACAGTCTCACGACAAAGATATGGAGTGTATTTACTTGAATGTGCTAGAGAAGAAGGTTTTCTTGTCAGTAATGTGCTCACTGTCTCTTAGACAATTTGCACACATGATCCAAACCTCCTTGGCAAACAACTTGTGCTGGACCCTGTGCCACACAAATTTGGTGAACTAGAAGCTGACGAAGGCAAGTATAGTCTGGAGAGAGCATATGTGGAGACCCACCAGCCTGTAAGTGCCAGAATAGTCTCTCTTACTTTGTGCTAGAGACTACAGACACACAGTGCTCAAGGGCCACCTGTGGCCTCAATGTGCATGCAGTTTGCAGGGACTAGAAAGGGAAAAAGCACTGGGAGCAAGTCTGGTTTGGGGAGTCAGCAGGGCTTCATAGAAGTGGTATTCAAACTGGACCTGAAGCCTCCAGTGTAGCAGATGGAAGAGAGATCTTTAGGAGAGAGAACCAGCATTAGGGCCATGGAGACCTGGGAGTGCTGATGACTGGGTTGTGGTAAGAGCATAGAGGAAAGGAGTAGGAGGTGAACATGCCCCAGAGGTCCTTGTGGCTCACTTCCTCCCTCCTTTCTGGCCTCTGCATCTGTCTCCTTGTTAGATCCTTCCCTGGTCACGTTCTCTAAAATGATGTCCCCCCTCATCACTTTATCTTTGTTTTTGCTTTTTTTTTTT